>JAAWWB010000346.1:0-19328 GCA_018804465.1 Populus tomentosa | reverse complement strand
TGGAATGGCCCGACCGGACACCGTCGACGTGTCGTCCGATTCCAGGCTACTCCATCAAAAACAGCCTCCGGAAACTCGTGAAAAAAAGTTTCAGCGCGATCCAACGGTCGGATCTATAGATACGGACCTTTCACCCGTTACTCTAGGGCTGTCGGTAGAACGGCCCCGACCGGACACCGTCGACGTGTCGTCCTGATTCCACGCAACTCCATCAAAAACAGCCTCCGGAAACTCGTGAAAAAAATTTCAGCGCGATCCAACTGTCTGATCTATAGATACGAATGTTTTCACTCGTTACTCTAGGGCTGTCGGTGGAAGGCCCCGACCGGACACCGTCGACGTGTCGTCCGATTCCGCGCACTCCATCAAAAACAGCCTCCGGAAACTCGTGAAAAAAATTTCAGCGCGATCCAACGGTCGGATCTATAGATACGACCTTTTCACCCGTTACTCTAGGGCTGTCGGTAGAATGGCCCCGACCGGACACCGTCGACGTGTCGTCCTGATTCCGCGCAACTCCATCAAAAAAAGCCTCCGGAAACTCGTGAAAAAAGTTTCAGCGCGATCCAAATGTTGATCTATAGATACGAATGTTTTCACCCGTTACTCTAGGGCTGTCGGTGGAATGGCCCGACCGGACACCGTCGACGTGTCGTCCCGATTCCAGGCTACTCCATCAAAAACAGCCTCCGAAACTCGTGAAAAAAGTTCAGCGCGATCCAACGGTCGGATCTATAGATACGGACCTTTTCACCCGTTACTCTAGGGCTGTCGGTAGAAGGCCCCGACCGGACACCGTCGACGTGTCGTCCTGATTCCACGCAACTCCATCAAAAACAGCCTCCGGAAACTCGTGAAAAAATTTCAGCGCGATCCAACTGTCTGATCTATAGATACGAATGTTTTCACTCGTTACTCTAGGGTGCGGTAGAACGGCCCCGACCGGACACCGTCGACGTGTCGTCCGATTCCACGCAACTCCATCAAAAACAGCCTCCGGAAACTCGTGAAAAAAAGTTTCAGCGCGATCCAACTGTCTGATCTATAGATACGAATGTTTTCACTCGTTACTCTAGGGCTGTCGGGTGAAAGGCCCGACCGGACACCGTCGACGTGTCGTCCCGATTCACGCTACTCCATCAAAAACAGCCTCCGGAAAACTCGTGAAAAAAGTTTCAGCGCGATCCAACGGTCGGATCTATAGATACGGACCTTTCACCCGTTACTCTAGGGCTGTCGGTAGAACGGCCCCGACCGGACACCGTCGACGTGTCGTCCTGATTCCACGCAACTCCATCAAAAACAGCCTCCGGAAACTCGTGAAAAAAATTTCAGCGCGATCCAACTGTCTGATCTATAGATACGAATGTTTTCACTCGTTACTCTAGGGCTGTCGGTGGAATGGCCCCGACCGGACACCGTCGACGTGTCGTCCCGATTCCAGGCTACTCCATCAAAAACAGCCTCCGGAAACTCGTGAAAAAAGTTTCAGCGCGATCCAACGGTCGGATCTATAGATACGGACCTTTCACCGTTACTCTAGGGCTGTCGGTAGAACGGCCCCGACCGGACACCGTCGACGTGTCGTCCTGATTCCACGCAACTCCATCAAAAACAGCCTCCGGAAACTCGTGAAAAAAATTTCAGCGCGATCCAACTGTCTGATCTATAGATACGAATGTTTTCACTCGTTACTCTAGGGCTGTCGGTGGAACGGCCCCGACCGGACACCGTCGACGTGTCGTCCCGATTCACGAACTCCATCAAAAACAGCCTCCGGAAACTCGTGAAAAAATTTCAGCGCGATCCAACGTCGGATCTATAGATACGGACCTTTTCACCGTTACTCTAGGGCTGTCGGTGAATGGCCCCGACCGGACACCGTCGACGTGTCGTCCTGATTCCACGCAACTCCATCAAAAACAGCCTCCGGAAACTCGTGAAAAAAGTTTCAGCGCGATCCAACTGTCGGATCTATAGATACGGACCTTTTAACCCGTTACTCTAGGGCTGTCGGTAGAACGGCCCCGACCGGACACCGTCGACGTGTCGTCCTGATTCCACGCAACTCCATCAAAAACAGCCTCCGGAAACTCGTGAAAAAAGTTTCAGCGCGATCCAACTGTCTGATCTATAGATACGAATGTTTTCACTTGTTACTCTAGGGCTGTCGGTGGAATGGCCCCGACCGGACACCGTCGACGTGTCGTCCCGTTTCCCGGCTACTCCATCAAAAACAGCCTCCGGAAACTCGTGAAAAAAGTTTCAACGCGATCCAACTGTCGGATCTATAGATACGGACCTTTTCACCCGTTACTCTAGGGCTGTCGGTAGAACGGCCCCGACCGGACACCGTCGACGTGTCGTCCTGATTCCACGCAACTCCATCAAAAACAGCCTCCGGAAACTCGTGAAAAAAATTTCAGCGCGATCCAACTGTCTGATCTATAGATACGAATGTTTTCACTCGTTACTCTAGGGCTGTCGGTGGAATGGCCCCGACCGGACACCGTCGACGTGTCGTCCCGATTCCAGGCTACTCCATCAAAAACAGCCTCCGGAAACTCGTGAAAAAAGTTTCAGCGCGATCCAACTGTCGGATCTATAGATACGGACCTTTCACCGTTACTCTAGGGCTGTCGGTAGAACGGCCCCGACCGGACACCGTCGACGTGTCGTCCTGATTCCACGCAACTCCATCAAAAACAGCCTCCGGAAACTCGTGAAAAAAATTTCAGCGCGATCCAACTGTCTGATCTATAGATACGAATGTTTTCACTCGTTACTCTAGGGCTGTCGGTGAAATGGCCCCGACCGGACACCGTCGACGTGTCGTCCCGATTCCAGGCTACTCCATCAAAAACAGCCTCCGAAAACTCGTGAAAAAAGTTTCAGCGCGATCCAACGGTCGGATCTATAGATACGGACCTTTTCACCCGTTACTCTAGGGCTGTCGGTAGAAGGGCCCCGACCGGACACCGTCGACGTGTCGTCCTGATTCCACGCAACTCCATCAGAAACAGCCTCCGGAAACTCGTGAAAAAAATTTCAGCGCGATCCAACTGTCTGATCTATAGATACGAATGTTTTCACTCGTTACTCTAGGGCTGTCGGTGGAACGGCCCCGACCGGACACCGTCGACGTGTCGTCCCGATTCCGCGCAACTCCATCAAAAACAGCCTCCGGAAACTGGTGAAAAAAATTTCAGCGCGATCCAACTGTCTGATCTATAGATACGACTGTTTTCACTCGTTACTCTAGGGCTGTCGGTGGAATGGCCCCGACCGGACACCGTCGACGTGTCGTCCCGATTCCAGGCAACTCCATCAAAAACAGCCTCCGGAAACTCGTGAAAAAAGTTTCAGCGCGATCCAACGGTCGGATCTATAGATACGGACCTTTTCACCGTTACTCTAGGGCTGTCGGTAGAACGGCCCGGACCGGACACCGTCGACGTGTCGTCCTGATTCCACGCAACTCCATCAGAAACAGCCTCCGGAAACTCGTGAAAAAATTTCAGCGCGATCCAACTGTCTGATCTATAGATACGAATGTTTTCACTCGTTACTCTAGGGCTGTCGGTGGAACGGCCCCGACCGGACACCGTCGACGTGTCGTCCCGATTCCACGCAACTCCATCAAAAACAGCCTCCGGAAACTCGTGAAAAAAGTTTCAGCGCGATCCAACGGTCGGATCTATAGATACGGACCTTTTCACCCGTTACTCTAGGGCTGTCGGTGGAATGGCCCCGACCGGACACCGTCGACGTGTCGTCCTGATTCCACGCAACTCCATCAAAAATAGCCTCCGGAAACTCGGGAAAAAAATTTCAGCGCGATTCAACTGTCTGATCTAAAGATACAAATGTTTTCACTCGTTACTCTACGGTTGTCGGGGGAATGGCCCCGACCGCACACCATCGACGTGTCGTCCCGATTCCAGGCTACTCCATCAAAAACAGCCTCCGGAAACTCGTGAAAAAAGTTTCAGCGCGATCCAACGGTCGAATCTATAGATACGAACCTTTTCACCCGTTACTGTAGGGCTGTCGGTAGAACGGCCCCGACCGGACACCGTCGACGTGTCGTCCTGATTCCACGCAACTCTATCAAAAACAGCCTCCGGAAACTCGTGAAAAAAATTTCAGCGCGATCCAACTGTCTGATCTATAGATACGAATGTTTTCACTCGTTACTCTAGGGCTGTCGGTCGGTAGAACGGCCCCGACCGGACACCGTCGACGTGTCGTCCTGATTCCACGCAACTCCATCAAAAACAGCCTCCGGAAACTCGTGAAAAAAATTCAGCGCGATCCAACTGTCTGATCTAGATACGACTGTTTCACTCGTTACTCTAGGGCTGTCGGTGGAATGCCCCGACCGGACACCGTCGACGTGTCGTCCCGATTCCAGGCTACTCCATCAAAAACAGCCTCCGGAAACTCGTGAAAAAAGTTTCAGCGCGATCCAACGGTCGGATCTATAGATACGGACCTTTCACCCGTTACTCTAGGGCTGTCGGTAGTAGAACGGCCCCGACCGGACACCGTCGACGTGTCGTCCTGATTCCACGCAACTCCATCAAAAACAGCCTCCGGAAACTCGTGAAAAAATTTCAGCGCGATCCAACTGTCGGATCTATAGATACGAATGTTTTCACTCGTTACTCTAGGGCTGTCGGTGGAAAGGCCCCGACCGGACACCGTCGACGTGTCGTCCCGATTCCACGCAACTCCATCAAAAACAGCCTCCGGAAACTCGTGAAAAAAATTTCAGCGCGATCCAACGATCGGATCTATAGATACGGACCTTTTCACTCGTTACTCTAGGGCTGTCGGTGGAACGGCCCCGACCGGACACCGTCGACGTGTCGTCCTGATTCCACGCAACTCCATCAAAAACAGCCTCCGGAAACTCGTGAAAAAAGTTTCAGCGCGATCCAACGGTCGGATCTATAGATACGGACCTTTTCACCCGTTACTCTAGGGCTGTCGGTAGAACGGCCCCGACCGGACACCGTCGACGTGTCGTCCTGATTCCACGCAACTCCATCAAAAACAGCCTCCGGAAACTCGTGAAAAAAGTTTCAGCGCGATCCAACTGTCGGATCTATAGATACGGACCTTTTCACCCGTTACTCTAGGGCTGTCGGTAGAACGGCCCCGACCGGACACCGTCGACGTGTCGTCCTGATTCCACGCAACTCCATCAAAAACAGCCTCCGGAAACTCGTGAAAAAAGTTTCAGCGCGATCCAACTGTCTGATCTATAGATACGAATGTTTTCACTCGTTACTCTAGGGCTGTCGGTGGAATGGCCCCGACCGGACACCGTCGACGTGTCGTCCCGATTCCCGGCTACTCCATCAAAAACAGCCTCCGGAAACTCGTGAAAAAAGTTTCAGCGCGATCCAACTGTCGGATCTATAGATACGGACTTTTCACCGTTACTCTAGGGCTGTCGGTAGAACGGCCCCGACCGGACACCGTCGACGTGTCGTCCTGATTCCACGCAACTCCATCAAAAACAGCCTCCGGAAACTCGTGAAAAAAGTTTCAGCGCGATCCAACTGTCTGATCTATAGATACGAATGTTTTCACTCGTTACTCTAGGGCTGTCGGTGGAATGGCCCCGACCGGACACCGTCGACGTGTCGTCCCGTTTCCCGGCTACTCCATCAAAAACAGCCTCCGGAAACTCGTGAAAAAAGTTTCAACGCGATCCAACTGTCGGATCTATAGATACGGACCTTTTAACCCGTTACTCTAGGGCTGTCGGTAGAACGGCCCCGACCGGACACCGTCGACGTGTCGTCCTGATTCCACGCAACTCCATCAAAAACAGCCTCCGGAAACTCGTGAAAAAAGTTTCAGCGCGATCCAACTGTCTGATCTATAGATACGAATGTTTTCACTCGTTACTCTAGGGCTGTCGGTGGAATGGCCCCGACCGGACACCGTCGACGTGTCGTCCCGATTCCAGGCTACTCCATCAAAAACAGCCTCCGGAAACTCGTGAAAAAAGTTTCAGCGCGATCCAACGGTCGGATCTATAGATACGGAACCTTTTCACCCGTTATCTAGGGCTGTCGGTTAGAACGGCCCCGACCGGACACCGTCGACGTGTCGTCCTGATTCCACGCAACTCCATCAAAAACAGCCTCCGGAAACTCGTGAAAAAAATTTCAGCGCGATCCAACTGTCTGATCTATAGATACGAATGTTTTCACTCGTTACTCTAGGGCTGTCGGTGGAACGGCCCCGACCGGACACCGTCGACGTGTCGTCCCGATTCCACGCAACTCCATCAAAAACAGCCTCCGGAAACTCGTGAAAAAAATTTCAGCGCGATCCAACGTCGGATCTATAGATACGGACCTTTCACTCGTTACTCTAGGGCTGTCGGTGGAATGGCCCCGACCGGACACCGTCGACGTGTCGTCCTGATTCCACGCAACTCCATCAAAAACAGCCTCCGGAAACTCGTGAAAAAAGTTTCAGCGCGATCCAACGGTCGGATCTATAGATACGGACCTTTTCACCCGTTACTCTAGGGCTGTCGGTAGAACGGCCCCGACCGGACACCGTCGACGTGTCGTCCTGATTCCACGCAACTCCATCAAAAACAGCCTCCGGAAACTCGTGAAAAAAATTTCAGCGCGATCCAACTGTCTGATCTATAGATACGAATGTTTTCACACGTTACTCTAGGGCTGTCGGTGGAATGGCCCCGACCGGACACCGTCGACGTGTCGTCCCGATTCCAGGCTACTCCATCAAAAACAGCCTCCGGAAACTCGTGAAAAAAGTTTCAGCGCGATCCAACGGTCGGATCTATAGATACGGACCTTTTCACCCGTTACTCTAGGGCTGTCGGTAGAACGGCCCCGACCGGACACCGTCGACGTGTCGTCCTGATTCCACGCAACTCCATCAAAAACAGCCTCCGGAAACTCGTGAAAAAAGTTTCAGCGCGATCCAACTGTCTGATCTATAGATACGAATGTTTTCACTCGTTACTCTAGGGCTGTCGGTGGAATGGCCCCGACCGGACACCGTCGACGTGTCGTCCCGATTCCCGGCTACTCCATCAAAAACAGCCTCCGGAAACTCGTGAAAAAAGTTTCAGCGCGATCCAACGGTCGGATCTATAGATACGGACCTTTTCACCCGTTACTCTAGGGCTGTCGGTAGAACGGCCCCGACCGGACACCGTCGACGTGTCGTCCTGATTCCACGCAACTCCATCAAAAACAGCCTCCGGAAACTCGTGAAAAAAATTTCAGCGCGATCCAACTGTCTGATCTATAGATACGAATGTTTTCACTCGTTACTCTAGGGCTGTCGGTGAATGGCCCGACCGGACACCGTCGACGTGTCGTCCGATTCCAGGCTACTCCATCAAAAACAGCCTCCGAAACTCGTGAAAAAAGTTTCAGCGCGATCCAACGGTCGGATCTATAGATACGGACCTTTTCACCGTTACTCTAGGGCTGTCGGTAGAACGGCCCCGACCGGACACCGTCGACGTGTCGTCCTGATTCCACGCAACTCCATCAAAAACAGCCTCCGGAAACTCGTGAAAAAAATTTCAGCGCGATCCAACTGTCTGATCTATAGATACGAATGTTTTCACTCGTTACTCTAGGGCTGTCGGTGGAATGGCCCCGACCGGACACCGTCGACGTGTCGTCCCGATTCCAGGCTACTCCATCAAAAACAGCCTCCGGAAACTCGTGAAAAAAGTTTCAGCGCGATCCAACGGTCGGATCTATAGATACGGACCTTTTCACCCGTTACTCTAGGGCTGTCGGTAGAACGGCCCCGACCGGACACCGTCGACGTGTCGTCCTGATTCCACGCAACTCCATCAAAAACAGCCTCCGGAAACTCGTGAAAAAATTTCAGCGCGATCCAACTGTCTGATCTATAGATACGAATGTTTTCACTCGTTACTCTAGGGCTGTCGGTGGAATGCCCCGACCGGACACCGTCGACGTGTCGTCCGATTCCAGGCTACTCCATCAAAAACAGCCTCCGGAAACTCGTGAAAAAAGTTTCAGCGCGATCCAACGGTCGGATCTATAGATACGGACCTTTTCACCCGTTACTCTAGGGCTGTCGGTAGAACGGCCCCGACCGGACACCGTCGACGTGTCGTCCTGATTCCACGCAACTCCATCAAAAACAGCCTCCGGAAACTCGTGAAAAAAATTTCAGCGCGATCCAACTGTCTGATCTATAGATACGAATGTTTTCACTCGTTACTCTAGGGCTGTCGGTAGAACGGCCCCGACCGGACACCGTCGACGTGTCGTCCTGATTCCACGCAACTCCATCAAAAACAGCCTCCGGAAACTCGTGAAAAAAGTTTCAGCGCGATCCAACGGTCGGATCTATAGATACGGACCTTTTCACCCGTTACTCTAGGGCTGTCGGTAGAACGGCCCCGACCGGACACCGTCGACGTGTCGTCCTGATTCCACGCAACTCCATCAAAAACAGCCTCCGGAAACTCGTGAAAAAAATTTCAGCGCGATCCAACTGTCTGATCTATAGATACGAATGTTTTCACTCGTTACTCTAGGGCTGTCGGTGGAACGGCCCCGACCGGACACCGTCGACGTGTCGTCCCGATTCCACGCAACTCCATCAAAAACAGCCTCCGGAAACTCGTGAAAAAAATTTCAGCGCGATCCAACTGTCTGATCTATAGATACGACTTTTCACTCGTTACTCTAGGGCTGTCGGTGGAACGGCCCCGACCGGACACCGTCGACGTGTCGTCCCGATTCCACGCAACTCCATCAAAAACAGCCTCCGGAAACTCGTGAAAAAAATTTCAGCGCGATCCAACTGTCTGATCTATAGATACGATGTTTCACTCGTTACTCTAGGGCTGTCGGTGGAACGGCCCCGACCGGACACCGTCGACGTGTCGTCCCGATTCCAGGCTACTCCATCAAAAACAGCCTCCGGAAACTCGTGAAAAAAAGTTTCAGCGCGATCCAACGGTCGGATCTATAGATACGGACCTTTTCACCCGTTACTCTAGGGCTGTCGGTAGAAGGCCCCGACCGGACACCGTCGACGTGTCGTCCTGATTCCACGCAACTCCATCAGAAACAGCCTCCGGAAACTCGTGAAAAAAATTTCAGCGCGATCCAACTGTCGATCTATAGATACGAATGTTTTCACTCGTTACTCTAGGGCTGTCGGTGGAACGGCCCCGACCGGACACCGTCGACGTGTCGTCCCGATTCCACGCAACTCCATCAAAAACAGCCTCCGGAAACTCGTGAAAAAAGTTTCAGCGCGATCCAACTGTCTGATCTATAGATACGAATGTTTTCACCGTTACTCTAGGGCTGTCGGTGGAATGGCCCGACCGGACACCGTCGACGTGTCGTCCGATTCCAGGCTACTCCATCAAAAACAGCCTCCGGAAACTCGTGAAAAAAGTTTCAGCGCGATCCAACGGTCGGATCTATAGATACGGACCTTTTCACCCGTTACTCTAGGGCTGTCGGTAGAACGGCCCCGACCGGACACCGTCGACGTGTCGTCCTGATTCCACGCAACTCCATCAAAAACAGCCTCCGGAAACTCGTGAAAAAAATTTCAGCGCGATCCAACTGTCTGATCTATAGATACGAATGTTTTCACTCGTTACTCTAGGGCTGTCGGTGGAATGGCCCCGACCGGACACCGTCGACGTGTCGTCCCGATTCCAGGCTACTCCATCAAAAACAGCCTCCGGAAACTCGTGAAAAAAGTTTCAGCGCGATCCAACGGTCGGATCTATAGATACGGAACTTTTCACCCGTTACTCTAGGGCTGGCGGTAGAACGGCCCCGACCGGACACCGTCGACGTGTCGTCCTGATTCCACGCAACTCCATCAAAAACAGCCTCCGGAAACTCGTGAAAAAAATTTCAGCGCGATCCAACTGTCTGATCTATAGATACGAATGTTTTCACTCGTTACTCTAGGGCTGTCGGTGGAAAGGCCCCGACCGGACACCGTCGACGTGTCGTCCCGATTCCGCGCAACTCCATCAAAAACAGCCTCCGGAAACTTGAGGAAAAAATTTCAGCGCGATCCAACGATCGGATCTATAGATACGGACCTTTTCACTCGTTACTATAGGGCTGTCGGTGCAATGGCCCCGACCGGAACCGTCGACGTGTGGTCCTGATTCCACGCAATTCCATCAAAAACAGCCTCCGGAAACTCGTGAAAAAAGTTTCAGCGCGATCCAACGGTCGGATCTATAGATACGGACCTTTTCACCCGTTACTCTAGGGCTGTCGGTAGAACGGCCCCGACCGGACACCGTCGACGTGTCGTCCTGATTCCACGCAACTCCATCAAAAACAGCCTCCGGAAACTCGTGAAAAAAATTTCAGCGCGATCCAACTGTCTGATCTATAGATACGAATGTTTTCACTCGTTACTCTAGGGCTGTCGGTGGAATGGCCCCGACCGGACACCGTCGACGTGTCGTCCCGATTCCAGGCTACTCCATCAAAAACAGCCTCCGGAAACTCGTGAAAAAAGTTTCAGCGCGATCCAACGGTCGGATCTATAGATACGGACCTTTTCACCCGTTACTCTAGGGCTGTCGGTAGAACGGCCCCGACCGGACACCGTCGACGTGTCGTCCTGATTCCACGCAACTCCATCAAAAACAGCCTCCGGAAACTCGTGAAAAAAGTTTCAGCGCGATCCAACTGTCTGATCTATAGATACGAATGTTTTCACTCGTTACTCTAGGGCTGTCGGTGGAATGGCCCCGACCGGACACCGTCGACGTGTCGTCCCGATTCCAGGCTACTCCATCAAAAACAGCCTCCGGAAACTCGTGAAAAAAGTTTCAGCGCGATCCAACTGTCGGATCTATAGATACGGACCTTTTCACCGTTACTCTAGGGCTGTCGGTAGAACGGCCCCGACCGGACACCGTCGACGTGTCGTCCTGATTCCACGCAACTCCATCAAAAACAGCCTCCGGAAACTCGTGAAAAAAATTTCAGCGCGATCCAACTGTCTGATCTATAGATACGATGTTTTCACTCGTTACTCTAGGGCTGTCGGTGAAATGGCCCCGACCGGACACCGTCGACGTGTCGTCCGATTCCAGGCTACTCCATCAAAAACAGCCTCCGGAAACTCGTGAAAAAAGTTTCAGCGCGATCCAACGGTCGGATCTATAGATACGGACCTTTTCAGCAGTTACACTAGGGCTGTCGGTAGAACGGCCCCGACCGGACAACGTCGACGTGTCGTCCTGATTCCACGCAACTCCATCAAAAACAGCCTCCGGAAACTCGTGTAAAAAATTCCAGCGCGATCCAACTGTCTGATCTATAGATACGAATGTTTTCACTCGTTACTCTAGGGCTGTCGGTGGAAGGCCCCGACCGGACACCGTCGACGTGTCGTCCCGATTCCAGGCTACTCCATCAAAAACAGCCTCTGGAAACTCGTGAAAAAAGTTTCAGCGCGATCCAACGGTCGGATCTATAGATACGGACCTTTTCACCCGTTACTCTAGGGCTGGCGGTAGAACGGCCCCGACCGGACACCGTCGACGTGTCGTCCTGATTCCACGCAACTCCATCAAAAACAGCCTCCGGAAACTCGTGAAAAAAATTTCAGCGCGATCCAACTGTCTGATCTATAGATACGAATGTTTTCACTCGTTACTCTAGGGCTGTCGGTGGAATGGCCCCGACCGGACACCGTCGACGTGTCGTCCGATTCCAGGCTACTCCATCAAAAACAGCCTCCGGAAACTCGTGAAAAAAGTTTCAGCGCGATCCAACGGTCGGATCTATAGATACGGACCTTTTCACCCGTTACTCTAGGGCTGTCGGTGAGAACGGCCCCGACCGGACACCGTCGACGTGTCGTCCTGATTCCACGCAACTCCATCAAAAACAGCCTCCGGAAACTCGTGAAAAAAATTTCAGCGCGATCCAACTGTCTGATCTATAGATACGAATGTTTTCACTCGTTACTCTAGGGCTGTCGGTGGAACGGCCCCGACCGGACACCGTCGACGTGTCGCTGATTCCACGCAACTCCATCAAAAACAGCCTCCGGAAACTCGTGAAAAAAGTTTCAGCGCGATCCAACGGTCGGATCTATAGATACGGACCTTTTCACCCGTTACTCTAGGGCTGGCGGTAGAACGGCCCCGACCGGACACCGTCGACGTGTCGTCCTGATTCCACGCAACTCCATCAAAAACAGCCTCCGGAAACTCGTGAAAAAAATTTCAGCGCGATCCAACTGTCTGATCTATAGATACGAATGTTTTCACTCGTTACTCTAGGGCTGTCGGTGGAACGGCCCCGACCGGACACCGTCGACGTGTCGTCCCGATTCCGCGCAACTCCATCAAAAACAGCCTCCGGAAACTGGTGAAAAAAATTTCAGCGCGATCCAACTGTCTGATCTATAGATACGACTGTTTTCACTCGTTACTCTAGGGCTGTCGGTGGAACGGCCCCGACCGGACACCGTCGACGTGTCGTCCCGATTCCGCGCAACTCCATCAAAAACAGCCTCCGGAAACTGGTGAAAAAAATTTCAGCGCGATCCAACTGTCTGATCTATAGATACGACTGTTTTCACTCGTTACTCTAGGGCTGTCGGTGGAATGGCCCCGACCGGACACCGTCGACGTGTCGTCCCGATTCCAGGCTACTCCATCAGAAACAGCCTCCGGAAACTCGTGAAAAAAGTTTCAGCGCGATCCAACGGTCGGATCTATAGATACGGACCTTTTCACCCGTTACTCTAGGGCTGGCGGTAGAACGGCCCCGACCGGACACCGTCGACGTGTCGTCCTGATTCCACGCAACTCCATCAAAAACAGCCTCCGGAAACTCGTGAAAAAAATTTCAGCGCGATCCAACTGTCTGATCTATAGATACGAATGTTTTCACTCGTTACTCTAGGGCTGTCGGTGGAACGGCCCCGACCGGACACCGTCGACGTGTCGTCCCGATTCCACGCAACTCCATCAAAAACAGCCTCCGGAAACTCGTGAAAAAAATTTCAGCGCGATCCAACTGTCTGATCTATAGATACGACTGTTTTCACTCGTTACTCTAGGGCTGTCGGTGGAATGGCCCCGACCGGACACCGTCGACGTGTCGTCCCGATTCCAGGCTACTCCATCAGAAACAGCCTCCGGAAACTCGTGAAAAAAGTTTCAGCGCGATCCAACGGTCGGATCTATAGATACGGAACTTTTCACCCGTTACTCTAGGGCTGGCGGTAGAACGGCCCCGACCGGACACCGTCGACGTGTCGTCCTGATTCCACGCAACTCCATCAAAAACATCCTCCGGAAACTCGTGAAAAAAATTTCAGCGCGATCCAACTGTCTGATCTATAGATACGAATGTTTTCACTCGTTACTCTAGGGCTGTCGGTGGAAAGGCCCCGACCGGACACCGTCGACGTGTCGTCCCGATTCCGCGCAACTCCATCAAAAACAGCCTCCGGAAACTCGTGAAAAAAGTTTCAGCGCGATCCAACGATCGGATCTATAGATACGGACCTTTTCACTCGTTACTATAGGGCTGTCGGTGCAATGGCCCCGACCGGAACCGTCGACGTGTGGTCCTGATTCCACGCAACTCCATCAAAAACAGCCTCCGGAAACTCGTGAAAAAAGTTTCAGCGCGATCCAACGGTCGGATCTATAGATACGGACCTTTTCACCCGTTGCTCTAGGGCTGTCGGTAGAACGGCCCCGACCGGACACCGTCGACGTGTCGTCCTGATTCCACGCAACTCCATCAAAAACAGCCTCCGGAAACTCGTGAAAAAAGTTTCAGCGCGATCCAACTGTCTGATCTATAGATACAAATGTTTTCACTTGTTACTCTAGGGCTGTCGGTGGAATGGCCCCGACCGGACACCGTCGACGTGTCGTCCCGTTTCCCGGCTACTCCATCAAAAACAGCCTCCGGAAACTCGTGAAAAAAGTTTCAGCGCGATCCAACTGTCGGATCTATAGATACGGACCTTTTCACCCGTTACTCTAGGGCTGTCGGTAGAACGGCCCCGACCGGACACCGTCGACGTGTCGTCCTGATTCCACGCAACTCCATCAAAAACAGCCTCCGGAAACTCGTGAAAAAAGTTTCAGCGCGATCCAACTGTCTGATCTATAGATACGAATGTTTTCACTTGTTACTCTAGGGCTGTCGGTGGAATGGCCCCGACCGGACACCGTCGACGTGTCGTCCCGATTCCAGGCTACTCCATCAAAAACAGCCTCCGGAAACTCGTGAAAAAAGTTTCAGCGCGATCCAACTGTCGGATCTATAGATACGGACCTTTTCACCCGTTACTCTAGGGCTGTCGGTAGAACGGCCCCGACCGGACACCGTCGACGTGTCGTCCTGATTCCACGCAACTCCATCAAAAACAGCCTCCGGAAACTCGTGAAAAAAATTTCAGCGCGATCCAACTGTCTGATCTATAGATACGAATGTTTTCACTCGTTACTCTAGGGCTGTCGGTGGAATGGCCCCGACCGGACACCGTCGACGTGTCGTCCCGATTCCAGGCTACTCCATCAAAAACAGCCTCCGAAAACTCGTGAAAAAAGTTTCAGCGCGATCCAACGGTCGGATCTATAGATACGGACCTTTTCACCCGTTACTCTAGGGCTGTCGGTAGAACGGCCCCGACCGGACACCGTCGACGTGTCGTCCTGATTCCACGCAACTCCATCAAAAACAGCCTCCGGAAACTCGTGAAAAAAATTTCAGCGCGATCCAACTGTCTGATCTATAGATACGATGTTTTCACTCGTTACTCTAGGGCTGTCGGGTGGAACGGCCCCGACCGGACACCGTCGACGTGTCGTCCCGATTCCACGCAACTCCATCAAAAACAGCCTCCGGAAACTCGTGTGAAAAAAATTCAGCGCGATCCAACTGTTTTCACTCGTTTACTCTAGGGCTGTCGGTGGAATGGCCCCGACCGGACACCGTCGACGTGTCGTCCGATTCCAGGCTACTCCATCAGAAACAGCCTCCGGAAACTCGTGAAAAAAGTTTCAGCGCGATCCAACGGTCGGATCTATAGATACGGACCTTTCACCGTTACTCTAGGGCTGTCGGTAGAACGGCCCCGACCGGACACCGTCGACGTGTCGTCCTGATTCCACGCAACTCCATCAAAAACAGCCTCCGGAAACTCGTGAAAAAAATTTCAGCGCGATCCAACTGTCTGATCTATAGATACGAATGTTTCACTCGTTACTCTAGGGCTGTCGGTGGAATGGCCCCGACCGGACACCGTCGACGTGTCGTCCCGATTCCAGGCTACTCCATCAGAAACAGCCTCCGGAAACTCGTGAAAAAAGTTTCAGCGCGATCCAACGGTCGGATCTATAGATACGGACCTTTTCACCCGTTACTCTAGGGCTGTCGGTAGAACGGCCCGACCGGACACCGTCGACGTGTCGTCCTGATCCACGCAACTCCATCAAAAACAGCCTCCGGAAACTCGTGAAAAAAATTTCAGCGCGATCCAACTGTCTGATCTATAGATACGAATGTTTTCACTCGTTACTCTAGGGCTGTCGGTGGAACGGCCCCGACCGGACACCGTCGACGTGTCGTCCTGATTCCACGCAACTCCATCAAAAACAGCCTCCGGAAACTCGTGAAAAAAGTTTCAGCGCGATCCAACGGTCAGATCTATAGATACGGACCGTTTCACCCGTTACACTAGGGCTGTCGATAGAACGGC
Source organism: Populus tomentosa (assembly GCA_018804465.1). NCBI lineage: Eukaryota > Viridiplantae > Streptophyta > Magnoliopsida > Malpighiales > Salicaceae > Populus > Populus tomentosa. The sequence goes on along the minus strand of JAAWWB010000346.1, from coordinate 3,542 downwards.
CCCGACCGGACACCGTCGACGTGTCGTCCTGATTCCACGCAACTCCATCAAAAACAGCCTCCGGAAACTCGTGAAAAAAATTTCAGCGCGATCCAACTGTCTGATCTATAGATACGAATGTTTTCACTCGTTACTCTAGGGCTGTCGGTGGAACGGCCCCGACCGGACACCGTCGACGTGTCGTCCCGATTCCGCGCAACTCCATCAAAAACAGCCTCCGGAAACTGGTGAAAAAAATTTCAGCGCGATCCAACTGTCTGATCTATAGATACGACTGTTTTCACTCGTTACTCTAGGGCTGTCGGTGGAACGGCCCCGACCGGACACCGTCGACGTGTCGTCCCGATTCCAGGCAACTCCATCAAAAACAGCCTCCGGAAACTCGTGAAAAAAGTTTCAGCGCGATCCAACGGTCGGATCTATAGATACGGAACTTTTCACCCGTTACTCTAGGGCTGGCGGTAGAACGGCCCCGACCGGACACCGTCGACGTGTCGTCCTGATTCCACGCAACTCCATCAAAAACAGCCTCCGGAAACTCGTGAAAAAAATTTCAGCGCGATCCAACGGTCGGATCTATAGATACGGATATTTTCACCCGTTACTCTAGGGCTGTCGGTGGAAAGGCCCCGACCGGACACCGTCGACGTGTCGTCCCGATTCCACGCTACTCCATCAAAAACAGCCTCCGGAAACTCGTGAAAAAAATTTCAGCGCGATCCAACGGTCGGATCTATAGATACGGACCTTTTCACCCGTTACTCTAGGGCTGTCGGTGGAATGGCCCCGACCGGACACCGTCGACGTGTCGTCCTGATTCCACGCAACTCCATCAAAAACAGCCTCCGGAAACTCGTGAAAAAAGTTTCAGCGCGATCCAACGGTCGGATCTATAGATACGGACCTTTTCACCCGTTACTCTAGGGCTGTCGGTGGAACGGCCCCGACCGGACACCGTCGACGTGTCGTCCCGATTCCACGCTACTCCATCAAAAACAGCCTCCGGAAACTCGTGAAAAAATTTCAGCGCGATCCAACTGTCTGATCTATAGATACGAATGTTTCACTCGTTACTCTAGGGCTGTCGGTGAAATGGCCCCGACCGGACACCGTCGACGTGTCGTCCCGATTCCAGGCTACTCCATCAAAAACAGCCTCCGGAAACTCGTGAAAAAAGTTTCAGCGCGATCCAACGGTCGGATCTATAGATACGGACCTTTTCACCCGTTACTCTAGGGCTGGCGGTAGAACGGCCCCGACCGGACACCGTCGACGTGTCGTCCTGATTCCACGCAACTCCATCAAAAACAGCCTCCGGAAACTCGTGAAAAAAAATTTCAGCGCGATCCAACTGTCTGATCTATAGATACGGATGTTTTCACTCGTTACTCTAGGGCTGTCGGTGTTGAACGGCCCCGACGGACACCGTCGACGTGTCGTCCCGATTCCAGGCAACTCCATCAAAAACAGCCTCCGGAAACTCGTGAAAAAAGTTTCAGCGCGATCCAACGGTCGGATCTATAGATACGGACCTTTTCACCCGTTACTCTAGGGCTGTCGGTAGAAGGGCCCGACGGACACCGTCGACGTGTCGTCCTGATTCCACGCAACTCCATCAAAAACAGCCTCCGGAAACTCGTGAAAAAATTTCAGCGCGATCCAAATGTCTGATCTATAGATACGAATGTTTTCACCGTTACTCTAGGGCTGTCGGTGGAACGGCCCGACCGGACACCGTCGACGTGTCGTCCCGATTCCACGCAACTCCATCAAAACAGCCTCCGGAAACTCGTGAAAAAATTTCAGCGCGATCCAACGGTTTTCACTCGTTACTCTAGGGCTGTCGGTGGAATGGCCCCGACCGGACACCGTCGACGTGTCGTCCCGATTCCAGGCTACTCCATCAAAAAACAGCCTCCGGAAACTCGTGAAAAAAGTTTCAGCGCGATCCAACGGTCGGATCTATAGATACGGACCTTTTCACCGTTACTCTAGGGCTGTCGGGGAGTAGAACGGCCCCGACCGGACACCGTCGACGTGTCGTCCTGATTCCACGCAACTCCATCAAAAACAGCCTCCGGAAACTCGTGAAAAAATTTCAGCGCGATCCAACTGTCTGATCTATAGATACGAATGTTTTCACTCGTTACTCTAGGGCTGTCGGTGGAATGGCCCCGACCGGACACCGTCGACGTGTCGTCCCGATTCCAGGCTACTCCATCAGAAACAGCCTCCGGAAACTCGTGAAAAAAGTTTCAGCGCGATCCAATGTCGGATCTATAGATACGGACCTTTTCACCCGTTACTCTAGGGCTGTCGGTAGAACGGCCCCGACCGGACACCGTCGACGTGTCGTCCTGATTCCACGCAACTCCATCAAAAACAGCCTCCGGAAACTCGTGAAAAAAATTTCAGCGCGATCCAACTGTCTGATCTATAGATACGAATGTTTTCACTCGTTACTCTAGGGCTGCGGTGGTAGAACGGCCCCGACCGGACACCGTCGACGTGTCGTCCTGATTCACGCAACTCCATCAAAAACAGCCTCCGGAAACTCGTGAAAAAAGTTTCAGCGCGATCCAACGGTCGGATCTATAGATACGGACCTTTTCACCGTTACTCTAGGGCTGTCGGTAGAACGGCCCCGACCGGACACCGTCGACGTGTCGTCCTGATTCCACGCAACTCCATCAAAAACAGCCTCCGGAAACTCGTGAAAAAAATTTCAGCGCGATCCAACTGTCTGATCTATAGATACGAATGTTTTCACTCGTTACTCTAGGGCTGTCGGTGGAACGGCCCCGACCGGACACCGTCGACGTGTCGTCCGATTCACGCAACTCCATCAAAAACAGCCTCCGGAAACTCGTGAAAAAAATTTCAGCGCGATCCAACTGTCTAATCTATAGATACGAATGTTTTCACTCGTTACTCTAGGGCTGTCGGTGGAATGGCCCCGACCGGACACCGTCGACGTGTCGTCCGATTCCAGGCTACTCCATCAAAAACAGCCTCCGAAAACTCGTGAAAAAAGTTTCAGCGCGATCCAACGGTCGGATCTATAGATACGGAACTTTTCACCCGTTACTCTAGGGCTGTCGGGGTAGAACGGCCCCGACCGGGACACCGTCGACGTGTCGTCCTGATTCCACGCAACTCCATCAAAAACAGCCTCCGGAAACTCGTGAAAAAAATTTCAGCGCGATCCAACTGTCTAATCTATAGATACGAATGTTTTCACTCGTTACTCTAGGGCTGTCGGTGGAATGGCCCCGACCGGACACCGTCGACGTGTCGTCCCGATTCCAGGCTACTCCATCAAAAACAGCCTCCGGAAAACTTGTGAAAAAATTTCAGCGCGATCCAACGTCGGATCTATAGATACGGACCTTTCACCGTTACTCTAGGGCTGTCGGTGAACGGCCCCGACCGGACACCGTCGACGTGTCGTCCTGATTCCACGCAACTCCATCAAAACAGCCTCCGGAAACTCGTGAAAAAAGTTTCAGCGCGATCCAACGGTCTGATCTATAGATACGGAC
>JAAWWB010000347.1:0-20226 GCA_018804465.1 Populus tomentosa | reverse complement strand
GGGCATCGAAGTCGTAATGCCACGAAAACTCACCGAGTCAAAGCGTTTCGCTGTTTGCGGAAGGAAGTCTGATGTAGAACAAGTAGCAGAAGCATACATGCTCAAGAGGGATCACCCGAAATTCAAAGGCAACTGAATTTCGGCAACCGGGGCATCGAAGGCGGAATGCCGCGAAACTCACCAAGTCACAGCGTTTCGCCATTTGCGGAAGGAAGTGTGATGTAGAACAAGTAGCAGAAGCATACATGCTCAAGAGGGATCACCCGAAATTCAAAGGCAACTGAATTTCGGCAACCGGGGCATCGAAGTCGGAATGCCGCGAAACTCACCGAGTCAAAGCGTTTCGCCATTTGCGGAAGGAAGTGTGATGTAGAACAAGTAGCAGAAGCATACATGCTCAAGAGGGATCACCCGAAATTCAAAGGCAACTGAAATTTCAGGCAAAACGGTTATCGAAGTCGGAATGCCGCGAAACTCACCGAGTCAAAGCGTTTCGCTGTTTGCGGAAGGAAGTCTGATGTAGAACAAGTAGCAGAAGCATACATGCTCAAGAGGGATCACCCGAAATTCAAAGGCAACTGAATTTCGGCAACCGGGGCATCGAAGTCGGAATGCCGCGAAACTCACCGAGTCAAAGCGTTTCGCTGTTTGCGGAAGGAAGTCTGATGTAGAACAAGTAGCAGAAGCATACATGCTCAAGAGGGATCACCCGAAATTCAAAGGCAACTGAATTTCGGCAACCGGTGCATCGAAGTCGGAATGCCACGAAACCCACCGAGTCAAAGCATTTCGCTGTTTGCGGAAGAAGTCTGATGTAGAACAAGTAGCAGAAGCATACATGCTCAAGAGGGATCTCCTGAATTTCAAAGCCAACTGAATTTCGGCAACTGGGGCATCGACGTCAGAATGCCGCGAAACTCAACGAGTCAAAGCGTTTCGCTCTTTGCGGAAGCAGTCTGATGTAGAACAAATAGCAGAAGCATACATGCTCAAGAGGGATCACCTGAATTTCAAAGGCAACTGAATTTCGGCAACCGGGGCATCGAAGTCGTAATGCCACGAAACTCACCGAGTCAAAGCGTTTCGCTGTTTGCGGAAGAAGTCTGATGTAGAACAAGTAGCAGAAGCATACATGCTCAAGAGGGATCACCTGAATTTCAAAGGCAACTGAATTTCGGCAACCGGTGCATCGAAGTCGGAATGCCGCGAAACTCAACGAGTCAAAGCGTTTCGCTGTTTGCGGAAGAAGTCTGATGTAGAACAAGTAGCAGAAGCATACATGCTCAAGAGGGATCACCTGAATTTTAAAGGCAACTGAATTTCGGAAACCGGGGCATCGAAGTCAGAATGCCGCGAAACTCAACGAGTCAAAGCGTTTCGCTCTTTGCGGAAGCAGTCTGATGTAGAACAAATAGCAGAAGCATACATGCTCAAGAGGGATCACCTGAATTTCAAAGGCAACTGAATTTCGGCAACCGGGGCATCGACGTCAGAATGCCGCGAAACTCAACGAGTCAAAGCGTTTCGCCTTTTGCGGAAGAAATCTGATGTAGAACATGTAGCAGAAGCACACATGCTCAAGAGGGATCACTCGAAATTCAACGGCAACTGCATTTCGGCAACCGGGGCATCGAAGTCTGAATGCCTCGAAACTCACCGAGTCAAAGCGTTTCGCGATTTGCGGAAGAAGTCTGATGTAGAACAAGTAGCAGAAGCATACATGCTCAAGAGGGATCACCCGAAATTCAAAGGCAACTGAATTTCGGCAACCGGGGCATCGAAGTCGGAATGCCGCGAAACTCATCGAGTCAAAGCGTTTCGCCGTTTGCGGAAGAAGTCTGATGTAGAACAAGTAGCAGAAGCATACATGCTCAAGAGGGATCACCCGAAATTCAAAGGCAACTGAATTTCGGCAACCGGGGCATCGAAGTCGGAATGCCGCGAAACTCACCGAGTCAAAGCGTTTCGCCGTTTGCGGAAGAAGTCTGATGTAGAACAAGTAGCAGAAGCATACATGCTCAAGAGGGATCACCGAAAATTCAAAGGCAACTGAATTTCGGCAACCGGGGCATCGAAGTCGAAATGCCGCGAAACTCAACGAGTCAAAGCGTTTCGCCGTTTGCGGAAGGAAGTATGATGTAGAACAAGTAGCAGAAGCATACATGCTCAAGAGGGATCACCGAAATTCAACGGCAACTGCATTTCGGCAACCGGGGCATCGAAGTCGGAATGCCTCGAAACTCACCGAGTCAAAGCGTTTCGCTATTTGCGGAAGAAGTCTGATGTAGAACAAGTAGCAGAAGCATACATGCTCAAGAGGGATCACCTGAATTTCAAAGGCAACTGAATTTCGGCAACCGGTGCATCGAAGTCGGAATGCCGCGAAACTCAACGAGTCAAAGCGTTTCGCTATTTGCGGAAGAAGTCTGATGTAGAACAAGTCGCAGAAGCATACATGCTCAAGAGGGATCACCCGAAATTCAAAGGCAACTGAATTTCGGCAACCGGGGCATCGAAGTCGGAATGCCACGAAACTCACCGAGTCAAAGCGTTTCGCTGTTTGCGGATGAAGTCTGATGTAGAACAAGTAGCAGAAGCATACATGCTCAAGAGGGATCTCCTGAATTTCAAAGCCAACTGAATTTCGGCAACCGGGGCATCGACGTCAGAATGCCGCGAAACTCACCGAGTCAAAGCGTTTCGCTATTTGCGGAAGAAGTCTGATGTAGAACAAGTAGCAGAAGCATACATGCTCAAGAGGGATCACCTGAATTTCAAAGGCAACTGAATTTCGGCAACCGGTGCATCGAAGTCGGAATGCCGCGAAACTCAACGAGTCAAAGCGTTTCGCTATTTGCGGAAGAAGTCTGATGTAGAACAAGTCGCAGAAGCATACATGCTCAAGAGGGATCACCCGAAATTCAAAGGCAACTGAATTTCGGCAACCGGGGCATCGAAGTCGGAATGCCACGAAACTTACCGAGTCAAAGCGTTTCGCTGTTTGCGGAAGAAGTCTGATGTAGAACAAGTAGCAGAAGCATACATGCTCAAGAGGGATCTCCTGAATTTCAAAGCCAACTGAATTTCGAGAACCGGGGCATCGAAGTCGGATTGCCGCGAAACTCACCGAGTCAAAGCGTTTTCCCGTTTGCAGAAGAAGTCTGATGTAGAACAGGTAGCAGAAGCATACATGCTCAAGAGGGATCACCCGAAATTCAAAGGCAGCTGAATTTCGGCCACCGGGGCATCGAAGTCGGAATGCCGCGAAACTCACCGAGTCAAAGCGTTTCGCCGTTTGCGGAAGAAGTCTGATGTAGAACAAGTAGCAGAAGCATACATGCTCAAGAGGGATTACCCGAATTTCAAAGTCATATGAATTTCAGCAACCGGGGCATCCGAGTCGGAATGCCGCGAAACTCACAGAGTCAAAGCGTTTCGCCGTTTGCGGAAGAAGTCTGATGTAGAACAAGTAGCAGAAGCATAAATGCTCAAGAGGGATCTCCCGAAATTCAAAGGCAACTGAATTTCGGCAACCGGGGCATCGAAGTCGAAATGCCACGAAACTCACCGAGTCAAAGCGTTTTCGCTGTTTGCGGAAGAAGTCTGATGTAGAACAAGTAGCAGAAGCATACATGCTCAAGAGGGATCTCCTGAATTTCAAAGCCAACTGAATTTCGACAACCGGGGCATCGAAGTTGGAATGCCGCGAAACTCACCGAGTCAAAGCGTTTCGCCGTTTGCGGAAGAAGTCTGATGTAGAACAAGTAGCAGAAGCATACATGCTCAAGAGGGATTACCCGAATTTCAAAGTCATATGAATTTCAGCAACCGGGGCATCCGAGTCGGAAAGCCGCGAACTTCACAGAGTCAAAGCGTTTCGCCGTTTGCGGAAGAAGTCTGATGTAGAACAAGTAGCAGAAGCATACATGCTCAAGAGGGATCACCCGAAATTCAAAGGCAACTGAATTTCGGCAACCGGGGCATCGAAGTCGGAATGCCGCAAAACTCACCGGGTCAAATCCTTTTACCGTATGCGGAAGAAGTCTGATGTAGAACAAGTAGCAGAAGCATACATGCTCAAGAGGGATCACCTGAATTTTAAAGGCAACTGAATTTCGGAAACCGGGGCATCGAAGTCAGAATGCCGCGAAACTCAACGAGTCAAAGCGTTTCGCTCTTTGCGGAAGCAGTCTGATGTAGAACAAATAGCAGAAGCATACATGCTCAAGAGGGATCACCCGAAATTCAAAGGCAACTGAATTTCGGCAACCGGGGCATCGAAGTCGGAATGCCGCGAAACTCACCGAGTCAAAGCGTTTCGCCGTTTGCGGAAGAAGTGTAATGTAGAACAAGTAGCAGAAGCATACATGCTCAAGAGGGATCACCCGAAATTCAAAGGCAACTGAATTTCGGCAACCGGGGCATCGAAGTCGGAATGCCGCGAAACTCACCGAGTCAAAGCTTTTCGCAGTTTGCGAAAGAAGTCTGATGCAGAACAAGTAGCAGAAGCACACATGCTCAAGAGGGATCACTCGAAATTCAAACGCAACTGCATTTCGGCAACCGGGGCATCGAAGTCGGAATGCCTCGAAACTCACCGAGTCAAAGCGTTTCGCCGTTTGCGGAAGAAGTCTGATGTAGAACATGTAGCAGAAGCATACGTGCTCAAGAGGGATCACCCGAAATTCAAAGGCAACTGAATTTCGGCAACCGGGGCATCGAAGTCGGAATGCCACGAAACTTACCGAGTCAAAGCGTTTCGCTGTTTGCGGAAGAAGTCTGATGTAGAACAAGTAGGAGAAGCATACATGCTCAAGACGGATCTCCTGAATTTCAAAGCCAACTGAATTTCGAGAACCGGGGCATCGAAGTCGGATTGCCGCGAAACTCACCGAGTCAAAGCGTTTTCCCGTTTGCAGAAGAAGTCTGATGTAGAACAGGTAGCAGAAGCATACATGCTCAAGAGGGATCACCCGAAATTCATAGGCAGCTGAATTTCGGCCACCGGGGCATCGAAGTCGGAATGCCGCGAAACTCACCGAGTCAAAGCGTTTCGCCGTTTGCGGAAGAAGTCTGATGTAGAACAAGTAGCAGAAGCATACATGCTCAAGAGGGATTACCCGAATTTCAAAGTCATATGAATTTCAGCAACCGGGGCATCCGAGTCGGAATGCCGCGAAACTCACAGAGTCAAAGCGTTTCGCCGTTTGCGGAAGAAGTCTGATGTAGAACAAGTAGCAGAAGCATAAATGCTCAAGAGGGATCTCCCGAAATTCAAAGGCAACTGAATTTCGGCAACCGGGGCATCGAAGTCGGAATGCCACGAAACTCACCGAGTCAAAGCGTTTCGCTGTTTGCGGAAGAAGTCTGATGTAGAACAAGTAGCAGAAGCATACATGCTCAAGAGGGATCTCCTGAATTTCAAAGCCAACTGAATTTCGACAACCGGGGCATCGAAGTTGGAATGCCGCGAAACTCACCGAGTCAAAGCGTTTCGCCGTTTGCGGAAGAAGTCTGATGTAGAACAAGTAGCAGAAGCATACATGCTCAAGAGGGATTACCCGAATTTCAAAGTCATATGAATTTCAGCAACCGGGGCATCCGAGTCGGAAAGCCGCGAACCTCACAGAGTCAAAGCGTTTCGCCGTTTGCGGAAGAAGTCTGATGTTGAACAAGTAGCAGAAGCATAAATGCTCAAGAGGGATCTCCCGAAATTCAAAGGCAACTGAATTTCGGCAACCGGGGCATCGAAGTCGGAATGCCGCAAAACTCACCGGGTCAAATCCCTTTACCGTATGCGGAAGAAGTCTGATGTAGAACAAGTAGCAGAAGCATACATGCTCAAGAGGGATCACCTGAATTTTAAACGCAACTGAATTTCGCAAACTGGGGCATCGAAGTTAGAATGCCGCGAAACTCAACGAGTCAAAGCGTTTCGCTCTTTGCGGAAGCAGTCTGAAGTAGAACAAATAGCAGAAGCATACATGCTCAAGAGGGATCACCCGAAATTCAAAGGCAACTGAATTTCGGCAACCGGGGCTTCGAAGTCGGAATGCCGTGAAACTCACCGACTCAAAGCGTTTCGCCGTTTGCGGAAGAAGTGTAATGTAGAACAAGTAGCAGAAGCATACATGCTCAAGAGGGATCACCCGAAATTCAAAGGCAACTGAATTTCGGCAAACGGGGCATCGAAGTTGGAATGCCGCGAAACTCACCGTGTCAAAGGTTTTCGCAGTTTGCGAAAGAAGTCTGATGCAGAACAAGTAGCAGAAGCACACATGCTCAAGAGGGATCACTCGAAATTCAAACGCAACTGCATTTCGGCAACCGGGGCATCGAAGTCGGAATGCCTCGAAACTCACCGAGTCAAAGCGTTTCGCAGTTTGCGGAAGAAGTCTGATGTAGAACATGTAGCAGAAGCATACGTGCTCAAGAGGGATCACCCGAAATTCAAAGGCAAATGAATTTCGGCAACCGGGGCATCGAAGTCGGAATGCCACGAAACTCATCGAGTCAAAGCATTTCGCCGTTTGCGGAAGAAGTCTGATGTAGAACAAGTAGCAGAAGCGTACATGCTCAAGAGGGATCACCTGAATTTCAAAGGCAACTGAATTTCGGCAACCGGTGCATCGAAGTGGGAATGCCGCGAAACTCAACGAGTCAAAGTGTTTCGCTATTTGCGGAAGAAGTCTGATGTAGAACAAGTCGCAGAAGCAGACATGCTCAAGAGGGATCACCCGAAATTCAAAGGCAACTGAATTTCGGCAACCGGGGCATCGACGTCCGAATGCCGCGAAACTCAACGAGTCAAAGCGTTTCGCCGTTTGTGGAAGAAATCTGATGTAGAACATGTAGCAGAAGCACACATGCTCAAGAGGGATCACTCGAAATTCAAAGGCAACTGCATTTCGGCAACCAGGGCATCAAAGTCTGAATGGCTCGAAACTCACCGAGTCAAAGCATTTCTCTATTTGCGGAAGAAGTCTGATGTAGAACAAGTAGCAGAAGCATACATGCTCAAGAGGGATCAGCTGAATTTCAAAGGCAACTGAATTTCGGCAACCGGTGCATCGAAGTCGGAATGCCGCGAAACTCAACGAGTCAAAGCGTTTCGCTATTTGCGGAAGAAGTCTGATGTAGAACAAGTCGCAGAAGCAGACATGCTCAAGAGGGATCACCCGAAATTCAAAGGCAACTGAATTTCGGCAACCGGTGCATCGAAGTCGGAATGCCGCGAAACTCAACGAGTCAAAGTGTTTCGCTATTTGCGGAAGAAGTCTGATGTAGAACAAGTAGCAGAAGCATACATGCTCAAGAGGGATCTCCTGAATTTCAAAGCCAACTGAATTTCGGCAACCGGGGCATCGACGTCAGAATGCCGCGAAACTCAACGAGTCAAAGCATTTCGCCTTTTGCGGAAGAAATCTGATGTAGAACATGTAGCAGAAGCACACATGCTCAAGAGGGATCACTCGAAATTCAACGGCAACTGCATTTCGGCAACCGGGGCATCGAAGTCTGAATGCCTCGAAACTCACCGAGTCAAAGCGTTTCGCTATTTGCGGAAGAAGTCTGATGTAGAACAAGTAGCAGAAGCATACATGCTCAAGAGGGATCACCCGAAATTCAAAGGCAACTGAATTTCGGCAACCGGGGCATCGAAGTCGGAATGCCCCGAAACTCACCGAGTCAAAGCGTTTCGCCGTTTGCGGAAGAAGTCTGATGTAGAACAAGTAGCAGAAGCATACATGCTCAAGAGGGATCTCCTGAATTTCAAAGCCAACTGAATTTCGGCAACCGGGGCATCGACGTCAGAATGCCGCGAAACTCACCGAGTCAAAGCGTTTCGCCGTTTGCGGAAGAAGTCTGATGTAGAACAAGTAGCAGAAGCATACATGCTCAAGAGGGATCACCTGAATTTCAAAGGCAATTGAATTTCGGCAACCGGTGCATCGAAGTCGGAATGCCGCGAAACTCAACGAGTCAAAGCGTTTCGCTATTTGCGGAAGAAGTCTGATGTAGAACAAGTCGCAGAAGCAGACATGCTCAAGAGGGATCACCCGAAATTCAAAGGCAACTGAATTTCAGCAACCGGGGCATCGAAGTCGTAATGCCATGAAACTCACCGAGTCAAAGCCTTTCGCTGTTTGCGGAAGAAGTCTGATGTAGAACAAGTAGCAGAAGCATACATGCTCAAGAGGGATCTCCTGAATTTCAAAGCCAATTGAATTTCGGCAACCGGGGCATCGACGTCAGAAGGCCGCGAAACTCAACGAGTCAAAGCGTTTCGCCTTTTGCGGAAGAAATCTGATGTAGAACATGTAGCAGAAGCACACATGCTCAAGAGGGATCACTCGAAATTCAACGGCAACTGCATTTCGGCAACCGGGGCATCGAAGTCTGAATGCCTCGAAACTCACCGAGTCAAAGGGTTTTGCTATTTGCGGAAGAAGTCTGATGTAGAACAAGTAGCAGAAGCATACATGCTCAAGAGGGATCACCTGAATTTCAAAGGCAACTGAATTTCGGCAACCGGTGCATCGAAGTCGGAATGCCGCGAAACTCAACGAGTCAAAGCGTTTCGCTATTTGCGGAAGAAGTCTGATGTAGAACAAGTCGCAGAAGCATACATGCTCAAGAGGGATCACCCAAAATTCAAAGGCAACTGAATTTCGGCAACCGGGGCATCGAAGTCGGAATGCCCCGAAACTCACCGAGTCAAAGCGTTTCGCTGTTTGCGGAAGAAGTCTGATGTAGAACAAGTAGCAGAAGCATACATGCTCAAGAGGGATCTCCTGAATTTCAAAGCCAACTGAATTTCGGCAACCGGGGCATCGACGTCAGAATGCCGCGAAACTCAACGAGTCAAAGCGTTTCGCCTTTTGCGGAAGAAATCTGATGTAGAACATGTAGCAGAAGCACACATGCTCAAGAGGGATCACTCGAAATTCAATGGCAACTGCATTTCGGCAACCGGGGCATCGAAGTCTGAATGCCTCGAAACTCACCGAGTCAAAGCGTTTCGCTATTTGCGGAAGAAGTCTGATGTAGAACAAGTAGCAGAAGCTTACATGCTCAAGAGGGATCACCTGAATTTCAAAGGCAACTGAATTTCGGCAACCGGTGCATCGAAGTCGGAATGCCGCGAAACTCAACGAGTCAAAGCGTTTCGCTATTTGCGGAAGAAGTCTGATGTAGAACAAGTCGCAGAAGCATACATGCTCAAGAGGGATCACCCGAAATTCAAAGGCAACTGAATTTCGGCAACTGGGGCATCGAAGTCGGAATGCCCCGAAACTCACCGATTCAAAGCGTTTCGCCGTTTGCGGAAGAAGTCTGATGTAGAACAAGTAGCAGAAGCATACATGCTCAAGAGGGATCTCCTGAATTTCAAAGCCAACTGAATTTCGACAACCGGGGCATCGAAGTTGGAATGCCGCGAAACTCACCGAGTCAAAGCGTTTCGCCGTTTGCGGAAGAAGTCTGATGTAGAACAAGTAGCAGAAGCATAAATGCTCAAGAAGGATCAAAGGCAACTGCATTTGGGCAACCGGTGCATCGAAGGCAGAATGCCGCGAAACTCATCGAGTCAAAGCATTTCGCCATTTGCGGAAGAAGTCTGATGTAGAACAAGTAGCAGAAGCGTACATGCTCAAGAGGCATCACCCGAAATTCAAGGGCAACTGAATTTCAGCAACCGGGGCATCCAAGTCGGAATGCCCCGAAACTCACCGAGTCAAAGCGTTTCGCCGTTTGCGGAAGAAGTCTCATGTAGAACAAGTAGCAGAAGCATACATGCTCAAGAGGGATCACCCAAAATTTAAAGTCAACTGAATTTCAGCAACCGGGGCATCGAAGTCGGAATGCCGAGAAACTCACCGAGTCAAAGCGTTTCGCCGTTTGCGGAAGAAGTCTGATGTAGAACAAGTAGCAGAAGCATACATGCTCAAGAGGGATCACCCGAAATTTGAAAGTCAACTGAATTTCAGCAACCGGGGCATCGAAGTCGGAATGCCGCGAAACTCACCGAGTCAAAGCGTTTCGCTGTTTGCGGAAGAAGTCTGATGTAGAACAAGTAGCAGAAGCATAGATGCTCAAGAGGGATCTCCTGAATTTCAAAGCCAACTGAATTTCGACAACCGGGGCATCGAAGTTGGAATGCCGTGAAACTCACCGAGTCAAAGCGTTTCGCTGTTTGCGGAAGACGTCTGATGTAGAACCAGTAGCAGAAGCATACATGCTCAAGAGGGGTCGCCCGAAATTCAAAAGCAACTAAATTTCGGCAACCGGGGCATCGAAGTCGGAAAGCCGCGAAACTCACAGAGTCGAAGCGTTTCGCCTTTTGCGGAAGAAGTCTGATGTAGAACAAGTAGCAGAAGCATACATGCTCAAGAGGGATCACCCGAAATTTAAAGTCAACTGAATTTCAGCAACCGGGGCATCGAAGTCGGAATGCCGCGAAACTCACCGAGTCAAAGCGTTTCGCCGTTTGCGGAAGAAGTCTGATGTAGAACAAGTAGCAGAAGCATACATGCTCAAGAGGGATCACCTGAATTTCAAAGGCAACTGAATTTCGGAAACCGGGGCATCGAAGTCAGAATGCCGCGAAACTCAACGAGTCAAAGCGTTTCGCTATTTGCGGAAGAAGTCTGATGTAGAACAAGTAGCAGAAGCATACATGCTCAAGAGGGATCACCCGAAATTTGAAAGTCAACTGAATTTCAGCAACCGGGGCATCGAAGTCGGAATGCCGCGAAACTCACCGAGTCAAAGCGTTTCGCTGTTTGCGGAAGAAGTCTGATGTAGAACAAGTAGCAGAAGCATAGATGCTCAAGAGGGATCTCCTGAATTTCAAAGCCAACTGAATTTCGACAACCGGGGCATCGAAGTTGGAATGCCGTGAAACTCACCGAGTCAAAGCGTTTCGCTGTTTGCGGAAGACGTCTGATGTAGAACCAGTAGTAGAAGCATACATGCTCAAGAGGGGTCGCCCGAAATTCAAAAGCAACTAAATTTCGGCAACCGGGGCATCGAAGTCGGAAAGCCGCGAAACTCACAGAGTCGAAGCGTTTCGCCGTTTGCGGAAGAAGTCTGATGTAGAACAACTAGCAGAAGCATACATTGTAAACACCCAAACGAAAATATATATATGTCTATATATATATATATATTTAAAGAGAAAGAGAGAGAGAAAGATGGTGATGAATGCAGTTTTCGCTGCCGATGCAGAAATCGGCAGCGACGCAGTTTTCGCTGCCGATGCAGAAATCGGCAGCGACGCAGATTTCGCTGCCGATGCAGAAATCCATCGGCAGCGACGCAGTTTTCGCTGCCGATGCAGAAATCGGCAGCGACGCAGATTTCGCTGCCGATGCAGAAATCGGCAGCGATGCAGTTTTCGCTGCCGATTCTGGTTTTGGCAGCGACGCAGTTTTCGCTGCCGATTCTGGTTTGGGCAGCGACGCAGTTTTCGCTGCCGATTCTGGATTTGGCAGCGACGCAGTTTTCGCTGCCGATTCTGGATTGGGCAGCGACGCAGATTTCGCTGCCGATGCAGAAATCGGCAGCGCGACGCAGATTTCGCTGCCGATGCAGAAATCAGCAGCGACGCAGTTTTCGCTGCCGATTCTGGTTTTGGCAGCGACGCAGTTTTCGCTGCCGATTCTGGATTGGGCAGCGACGCAGTTTTCGCTGCCGATTCTGGATTGGGCAGCGACGCAGTTTTCGCTGCCTATGCAGAAATCGGCAGCGACGCAGATTTCGCTGCCGATGCAGAAATCGGCAGTGACGCAGTTTTCGCTGCGCTGCCGATTCTGGATTGGGCAGCGACGCAGTTTTCGCTGCCGATGCAGAAATCGGCAGCGACGCAGATTTCGCTGCCGATGCAGAAATCGGCAGCGACGCAGTTTTCGCTGCCGATGCAGAAATCGGCAGCGACGCAATTTTCGGCTGCCGATTTCTCAATCAACAGTGACGCACAGCTGGGAGGGAGGGGTAAAACTGGTTTTAGATAAACCAAACAAGGATAAGGACACACCTAAACCAACCCCCAAACAACCCAATTCATTTGATGGGTAGTATAAATACAAAGAGGGGAGAGAGAATGACTCATCTTCTTCCCAAACCAGCAGCTGCATGTCATTCTTCCCTTCCCCTTTCACATCAAAAACGTGAATCAAACTAGTAGAGTGTCTTGTGAGCTTGTGAGGGAGAGATGAGACCTTGAGAGAGGAGTGGGCAGCTGCATAGAGGAGAGGAAAAAGAGAGCTGGAAAACGTGAGAGGAAGAAGAAGGAAGAGAACCAGCAGCTGAAGAGAAAAGAATAGTGTCAAACCTTCCTCAAACTTAGTTAAATTCAGAAGGTATGAGTCATGGAACTCCCTTTCCTCTCCCCCTTAAAATCAAAAACGAAAATGAAGAAGAAAAACCCTAAGAAAAAATTGATCTAAGACCTAAGCCAACTATGGGGGAAACTGAAATTAACTAGGAGAACTAGCAAACAGAAGTGAAATAAAGTCAATTTCAGAACATCTAACAATTATGGTAGAAGCTGGCTTTAACTATGGGGTAGGCCAGCATGCATGTGTGTGTGTGTTCTGCTGAAATTAAATGTGTTCTGTTGTGATGTTGCTGCTAGAATTAATGTGTTTTGTTGTGATGATTGTTGCTGCAATTAATGTGTTCTGCTGTGATGTTCTTGCTGGAATTTAATGTGTTCTGCTGTGATGTTAGTGCTGGAATTTAATGTGTTATGCTGTGATGTTCTTGCTAGAATTTAATGTGTTCTGCTGTGATGTTAGTGCTGGAATTTAATGTGTTATGCTGTGATGTTCTTGCTGGAATTTAATGTGTTTTGCTGTGATGTTAGTACTGGAATTTAATGTGTTCTGCTGTGATGTTATTGCTGGAATTTTGTTGAAGAACTATGTGCTGAAATTGATGGTTCCGAGTTGTGTATTGCGCAGCGAAATTCTGTTTCGCTGCCGCAACGGAACCTGCTGCAGCGAATTGATATTCGCTGCCGATTTGTGTGTTGCGCAGCGAATTTCTGTTTCGCTGCCGCAACTGAATCTCCTGCAGCGAATTGATATTCGCTGCCGATTTGTGTGTTGCGCAGCGAAATTCTGTTTCGCTGCCGCAACGGAACCTGCTGCAAGCGAATTGATATTCGCTGCCGATTTGTGTGTTGCGCAGCGAAATTCTGTTTCGCTGCCGCAACTGAACCTCCTGCAGCGAATTGATATTCGCTGCCGATTTGTGTGTTGCGCAGCGAAATTCTGTTTCGCTGCCGCAACGGAACCTGCTGCAGCGAATTGATATTCGCTGCCGATTTGTGTGTTGCGCAGCGAAATTCTGTTTCGCTGCCGCAACTGAACCTGCTGCAGCGAATTGATATTCGCTGCCGATTTGTGTGTTGCGCAGCGAACTGGCAGCCCGCAGCGAACCAGTTCTCGCTGCCGAATTCCTACAATAAGCCTCCTAGGCAGGAATGACTTAAATGCTAGTAACAATCTCATGTTATGATGGTGTAAAATATGGAACACTTGAATGTGAACATATGAACTCTTGAAATAAGTGTGATGATGAGTATGATTCAAAAATAAATAAATACAACTGTGCTGATTTGTGACCATTGATGTCTTAGGTGGTGCGGTCGGGATTGGACCATCATCAAGACAGGATCGACCCACAGGTGGAGCAGGTAGGTGACTTGCACCTTCCTTTTTCTTACGTTGAATCTTGAAATATTTTAACTTGAGTACTGTCATATTGTTAGAACTGATATTAGATTGTTGAACGCTTAAATGATGATTAAAGATTGATTAGCTTCGGCTAATGGCATCCGAATGGATGGCCGGGACAAAAGAGTGATTAGCTTCGGCTAATGGCATCCAAACGGATGGCCGGGACAAAAGAGTGATTAGCTTCGGCTAATGGCATCCAAACGGATGGCCGGGACAAAAGAGTGATTAGCTTCGGCTAATGGCATCCAAACGGATGGCCGGGACAAAGAATGATTAGCTTTGGCTAATGGCGTCCGAATGGATGGCCGGGATGAAGGGCTGATTAGCTTCGGCTAATGGCATCCAAATGGATGGATGGCCGGGATAAAAGAGTGACTTCGCTGCCGATGCAGAAATCGGCAGCGACGCAGATCTCCGCTGCCGATTCTGGATCGGCAGCGACGCAGATCTCCGCTGCCGATTCTGGATCGGCAGCGACGCAGATTTCTGCTGCCGATTCTGGATCGGCAGCGACCCAGATTCCGCTGCCGATTCTGGATCGGCAGCGACCCAGATTCCGCTGCCGATACAGAAATCAGCAGCGACGCAGATTCCGCTGCCGATTCTGGATCGGCAGCAATGCAGTTTCTGCTGCCGATTTTGGATCGGCAGCGACGCAGCCTTCGCCATGGATGGCCGACACAAATGAATGACTAGTTTTGGCGAATGGTATCCGAAAACTTGTGTATCTATATGTACTACTAGTTGTTGTAGCAAATACATGAAGAAATTAAAATTGTTAATGTTTTATTTAATTGCTAAACCGTGAGTTACCATTCTTATTATTATTAAATATTTGCATTCTCTTAAATGTTTGTACTGCTGCAGGGACTTCACACCAACGAGATGTCTAGGAAACCCGATACACGGGAACCTATTTTGCAAGGAATTATGTAGATGTATCTTAAATCACAATGTATTTTGTATGGATCAATGTACTGAATGTATAACTTTTATTAGATCCTTTTTGTTTAAAATTGTGATGACTATTAGTAGGAGAAGACTGTAAACTCGTGTGTATGTATATATTTTTTAAAATGAACTTCAAATCAAGCAACCTTAATATTACGTGTTTGTGGAAGATTCACTTTGAAATGAAATGTTGATTGTATGGATTGTATTTCGATGATGTGAGGATTTAGATTCATTGATTGCCGGCACCATGTGGATTGAATGCATAAAAAAAAAAAAAAAAATTACCGTGTTTTGGGCTTGGAAAGCCGGGTTGTTACAGTTGGTATCAGAGCACTTGGTATGGATCCTGAGGATCATTAATAAATGTGTTGTTGTGATGAATTTCAGGATGGTACGCACCCGACAAGGGACACGAACTGAGCCGCCCTCCTTAGAAAGGAGGGGCATGAACCGAGGTGCCCAAGGTTGGCAAGATGAAGATCCCTTAGATGATACGGCATCTCATGCTCCGATAATACCACCCGAAACCTTGCAGGGGGAAGATACGGTGGCAGGGGAAGGCCCGAGGCCTCATCAGACAGAGGGAACACCCCCAGTCGCAACGGAGCAGCGAGAAAGATCAGAAGCACAACCATCTACTATTCCAACTGGTGTGCCCCCACAATATGTAGATGCAGGACTCCTTGTACAAATAGTTAAAGCAGTGATGGAAGGCATGGCTAGTTCAGCGGCACAAACAACTCCCACCACGCAGATTCCACCAGCAGCCCCTACGACTAGCATGACCATGGATAATGTGGTACCACTGGTGCGGCTAGTTAAGAGTATGAGGGAAATGGGCTGTGAACCGTACATGGGGGAACAAGATGCAGAGATAGCTGGAAGATGGATCAGGAAGGTAGAAAAGACAATGATTCAAATAAGCATACCCGAGGGTTTGAGGGTAAATTGTGCATCCCAGTTACTGTCTGATAGGGCCATGACATGGTGGGAAACAGTTCAGCTGAGGCGTGCGACTGAGACACTAACTTGGAGTGATTTCAAGACAGAGTTTGAGAATCAGTTTTATTCCAAGTATCATCGCAAGGTGAAAGAACAAGAGTTCTTGGCATTGAGACAGGGTGATATGTCAGTATTGGAGTACGAAAGGAGATTCCATGACCTTTCATTGTTCGCCCCACATTATGTGCCGACAGAGGAACATATGATTGAAAGTTGAGAGATGGGTTACGACAGGATTTGAGACAAGGATTGATCGCCTTGCGATTTAAATCGGTGAGGGAGTTGATTGAGGCTGCACAAGCTCTGGAGGCATGTATTGGAGAAAGCCAAGGGGGGTATCAGAGTATAAGCAAAAAGAGAGATGGGGACTATTTCAGCAGCAGACCACCGCATCCGAAGAAAGGAAAAAGTGGAGTGTTTGAGCAGCACGGAAAAAGGGGAGTTTGATATTACCGCCTCACCAGCAATCAAGTGGGAGAGTAATGGTTGGACAGTCGCACTCGAGGGCAAACTCTTCTACTGGGACCGGTGACCGCAAGGGTGTTGACTATCCTTTTTGTGTAAAGTGTGGACAAAAACACCCTGGGGATTGCTCAGTTTCCCCCGGGCGATGTTTTGTGTGCAGAGGAGAGGGCCATAGGTGGAGGAATTGTCAGTATCTTAATCAGGGGTGTCATTACTGTGGTGGAAGAGGTCATTACAAGAGGGACTGCCCCAAGAGGAACACCGGACAAGTACAGAGCTACAGACAGCCGAGTCAGAGCCACCAGCAGTCAATCACCCTTAATAGGCCAGTGAGATCTTCTCAATCAGGGGCAAACTCCAGTCGAGGGAAGCCGAGGGCACAAAATGATCGGACCTCGGGGAGGGTCTTCCACCTGACACAGGAGGAGGCCAGGGCTGCATCAGATGTGGTGGCAGGTACACTTCTATTGAATGGTTTTAATGTGCATGTGTTGTTTGATCCGGGTGCCACCCACTCATTCATTGCTAAGAGAATTGTCACTAAATTGAGAAAGGAAGTAAAAATGGTAGAGAAGGGGTTTGTTATTGGAACTCCAATGGAAAGCCGGGTTGTTACAGTTGGGAAACATGGTTGAAACAAATATTGTATATGTGGATGTGGGGGTTAGTTTATCCGGGTATGAAACAGAAGTAGATTTGATTCCCTTAGAGCTGTACTAGGCATGGATTGGTTGAGTAAATACAAAGCACTAATAGATTGTTATGCGAAAACTGTCACTTTCCAAACACCTAAGGGCGAGAAAATAACTTTTGAAGGAGAGAGACTCCCTAAACTGAATGCTTTAATATCGGTGGTAACAGCCCAAAAACTTTTAAGAAAGGGATGTATGGGTTACCTCGCATACATCTTAAACTCTAATGATGAAGGTCCACGATTGAAGGATATTCCTGTGGTGAAGGATTTCCCAGATGTGTTTCCAGAAGAACTACCAGGACTACCCCCGGAGCGAGAGGTAGAGGTGTCGATAGACACTTTTCCTGGAGTTCCACCTATAGCCCAACAACCGTATCGGATGGCTCCAGCAGAACTGAACGAGTTAAAGACTCAATTACAGGAATTATTAGACAAAGGGTTCATACGGCCCAGTAATTCTCCTTGGGGAGCACCGGTCCTATTTGTAAGAAAGAAAGATGGAACCCATAGGCTTTGTATTGACTATCGACAGTTGAACAAAATGACAATGAAAAACAAGTATCCGTTGCCTCGGATAGATGATTTGTTCGACCAATTAAAAGGAGCAAGGGCATTCTCGAAGATAGATTTGAGATCAGGGTACTATCAGATGAAGATTAAAGAAGCGGATGTAGCAAAGACCGCATTTAGAACTCGTTATGGACACTATGAATTTTTGGTATTACCGTTCGGGTTGACGAACGCCCCAGCCCTCTTCATGGATTTGATGAATCGGGTTTTCCAACCATACCTGGATAAGTTTGTGGTGGTATTCATTGATGATATACTGGTGTACTCAAATTCTTTCATGGAGCACGAAGAACACTTGAGACAAACCTTACAAACCTTGAGAGATCACCAGCTATATGCAAAACTGAGTAAATGTGAATTTTGGCTGAAGAGAGTGATGTTTTTGGGACATGTCATTTCAGCCGAAGGTGTTTTTGTCGACCCTCAAAAAGTCGAAGCAGTCGTGAAATGGGAAAGACCGACTTCAGTCACTGAAATACGTAGTTTCCTGGGACTTGCAGGATACTATCGGAGATTTATCGAAGGTTTTTCCCTGATTGCAACCCCTTTGACCCAGCTAACTAGGAAGGATAAGAAATGGGTGTGGTCGGAAGAATGTGAGGCAAGCTTCCAAGAATTGAAGAGGAGGCTCACCACTGCTCCAGTCTTAACTCTCCCCTCAGGGACCGAGGGTTTTGTGGTATATAGTGATGCCTCGGGGAAGGGATTGGGGTGTGTTTTGATGCAACATGGGAAGGTGATCGCCTATGCATCAAGACAATTAAAGACTCATGAGGTGAACTACCCGGTGCACGACCTGGAGTTGGCAGCTGTAGTATTTGCCTTGAGGATATGGAGACACTATTTGTATGGGTCTCGAACCCAAATTTTTACTGATCATAAGAGCCTGAAGTATCTGATGTCGCAAAAGGAGTTGAACATGCGGCAAAGAAGGTGGATAGAGCTCATTAAAGATTATGATTGCACCATAGAATACCACCCGGGGAAAGCAAATGTGGTGGCAGATGCCCTCAGTCGAAAATATAAAGCCTCCTTGGGAAGCTTAACAGTGGGAAAGGAGCGGCAATTGGCAGAATTAAAAGAGTTGGGTACAGATTTGGGAATTGATGCAAGAGGTGGGTTAGTAGCCCAATTATTGGTGCGACCAACGTATCGAGAACATATACTACATGCCCAATTCCATGACAAGGTGGGGTCCAAGATTAGGAAGAATGTGGAGGCCGGGGTAGAAATGAAATTCCGAGTAGCGGATGATGGATCCTTGATGATGGGACAACGGTTGTACGTGCCTGATGACGAAACAGTCAAACGAATGATTCTACAAGAAGCTCATGAGTCCAAATTCTCCATACATCCTGGCAGCACTAAGATGTATCGAGACCTGAAAACACCTTTATTGGTGGCCTAATATGAAAAGGGACATAGCTGAGTATGTGTCAAAGTGTGGGATATGTCAACAAGTCAAGGTTGAACACCAAAGGCCTGCGGGACCATTACAACCATTACAAATTCCAGAATGGAAGTGGGAGATGATCACCATGGATTTCGTGTCAGGATTTCCCAAAGGGAGAAAAGGAAATGATGCGATATGGGTCATTGTAGATCGGTTGACGAAATCCGCACTATTCTTGCCCGTAAAAATGACCGACTCGGTGGACAAGCTTGCCAAGATCTACATAAATGAGGTGGTACGACTTCATGGGATTCCGGTGTCCATTGTATCGGATCGAGATCCCAGGTTCACCTCTCGACTTTGGCCGAGCATACAACATGCCTTGGGGACAAGGTTGGACATGAGCACTGCGTTTCACCCTCAAACGGATGGCCAATCAGAAAGAGTCATCCAAGTCTTGGAAGACCTATTACGGGCCTGTGTGCTAGAATTTGGAGGAAACTGGGAGGAACACATGGCATTGGTGGAGTTCACGTATAACAATAGTCATCAAGCCACAATAGGAATGGCCCCGTATGAAGCCTTGTATGGTAGGAGGTGCAGAACTCCTTTGTGTTGGGAGGAAATTGGGGACCGGAAGTTATATGGCGCAGAGTTGGTCCAAGTCACCACGGAGAAAGTGAGAACTATCAGGGATCGCATCAAAGCCGCGCAGGATAGACAGAAGAAGTATGCCGATGTGAGGAGAAGACCTCTCGAGTTCAGTATGGGGGACCAGGTGTTCCTGAAGGTAGCCCCATGGAAGAACATGTTACGGTTTGGGTTGAAAGGGAAGTTAACTCCCCGTTTCATCGGACCCTTCAAAATCTTACAACGAGTTGGACCAGTAGCCTACAAGGTGGATTTGCCCCCACAGTTAGCCAGGGTCCATGATGTGTTCCATGTCTCCTTGTTAAGGAAGGCTGACGTAGACCCCGCCCGAGTTCTACCCCAGGTTCCAGTAGAAGTCAAGGAAAGACTTAACACTGGAATTGAGACCCATAAGGATACTAGATCAAGAAGTGAAGGAGTTACGGAGCCAAAAGATCCCCATCGTCAGAATCTTATGGCGAAATGCTCAAGTAGAAGAGGAAACTTGGGAGAGGGAGGCTGAGATGAGGAAAAAGTACCCCAATTTATTTGAACTACCAGGTATGGAGTGTAAAACTTTTTAAATTTCGAGGACGAAATTCATATTTAGGAGGGGAGAATGTAAACACCCAAACAAAAATATATATATGTCACCGAGTCAAAGCGTTTCGCTGTTTGCGGAAGAAGTCTGGTGTAGAACGAGTAGCAGAACCATACATGCTCAATAGGGGTCACCCGAAATTCTAAGACAACTGAATTTCAGCAACCGGGGC
>JAAWWB010001743.1:0-20266 GCA_018804465.1 Populus tomentosa | reverse complement strand
ATTCCGACTTCGATGCCCCGGTCACCAAATTCAATTGCCTTTGAATTTCGGGTGATCCCTCTTGAGCATGTATGCTTCTGCTACTTGTTCTACATTAGACTTGCTTCCGCAAACGGCGAAACGCTTTGATTCGGTGAGTTTCGCGGCGTACCGACGTCGATGACCCTGTTGCCGAAATTCATTTGCCTATGAATTTCGGGTGATCCCTCTTGAGCATGTATGCTTCTGCTACTTGTTCTACATCACACTTCCTTCCGCAAACAGCGAAACGCTTTTACTCGGTGAGTTTCGCGGCATTCCGACTTCGATGCCCCGGTTGCCGAAATTCAGTTGCCCTTGAATTTTGGGTGATCCCTCTTCAGCATGTATGCTTTTGCTACTTGTTCTACATCACACTTCCTTCTGCAAACGGCGAAACGCTTTGACTCGGTGAGTTTCGCGGCGTTCCGACTTCGATGCCCCGGTTACCGAAAGTCAGTTGCCTTTGAATTTCGGGTGATCCCTCTTGAGCATGTATGCTTCTGCTACTTGTTCTACATCACACTTCCTTCCGCAAACAGCGAAACGCTTTTACTCGGTGAGTTTCGCGGCATTCCGACTTCGATGCCCCGGTTGCCGAAATTCAGTTGCCTTTGAATTTCAGGTGATCGCTCTTGAGCATGTATGCTTCTGCTACTTGTTCTACATCACACTTCCTTCCGCAAACAGCGAAACGCTTTTACTCGGTGAGTTTCGCGGCATTCCGACTTCGATGCCCCGGTTGCCGAAATTCAGTTGCCCTTGAATTTTGGGTGATCCCTCTTCAGCATGTATGCTTCTGCTACTTGTTCTACATCACACTTCCTTCTGCAAACGGCGAAACACTTTGACTCGGTGAGTTTCGCGGCATTCCGACTTCGATGCCCCGGTTGCCGAAAGTCAGTTGCCTTTGAATTTCGGGTGATCCCTCTTCAGCATGTATGCTTCTGCTACTTGTTCTACATCACACTTCCTTCTGCAAACGGCGAAACACTTTGACTCGGTGAGTTTCGCGGTATTCCGACTTCGATGCCCCGGTCACCAAAATTCAATTGCCTTTGAATTTCGGGTGATCCCTCTTGAGCATGTATGCTTCTGCTACTTGTTCTACATTAGACTTGCTTCCGCAAACGGCGAAACGCTTTGATTCGGTGAGTTTCGCGGCGTACCGACGTCGATGACCCTGTTGCCGAAATTCATTTGCCTATGAATTTCGGGTGATCCCTCTTGAGCATGTATGCTTCTGTTACTTGTTCTACATCACACTTCCTTCCGAAAACAGCGAAACGCTTTTACTCGGTGAGTTTCGCGGCATTCCGACTTCGATGACCCGGTTGCCGAAATTCAGTTGCCTATGAATTTCGGGGGATCCCTCTTGAGCATGTATGCTTCTGCTACTTGCTACTTATTCTAGATCAGACTTCTTCCGCAAAGGGCCAAATGCTTTGACTCGATGAGTTTCGCAGTATTCCGACTTCGATGCCCCGGTCACCGAAATTCAATTGCCTTTGAATTTCGGGTGATCCCTCTTGAGCATGTATGCTTCTGCTACTTGTTCTACATTAGACTTGCTTCCGCAAACAGCGAAACGCTTTGATTCGGTGAGTTTCGCGGCGTACCGACGTCGATGACCCTGTTGCCGAAATTCATTTGCCTATGAATTTCGGGTGATCCCTCTTGAGCATGTATGCTTCTGCTACTTGTTCTACATCACACTTCCTTCCGCAAACAGCGAAACGCTTTTACTCGGTGAGTTTCGCGGCATTCCGACTTCGATGCCCCGGTTGCCGAAATTCAGTTGCCCTTGAATTTTGGGTGATCCCTCTTCAGCATGTATGCTTTTGCTACTTGTTCTACATCACACTTCCTTCTGCAAACGGCGAAACGCTTTGACTCGGTGAGTTTCGCGGCATTCCGACTTCGATGCCCCGGTTACCGAAAGTCAGTTGCCTTTGAATTTCGGGTGATCCCTCTTGAGCATGTATGCTTCTGCTACTTGTTCTACATCACACTTCCTTCCGCAAACAGCGAAACGCTTTTACTCGGTGAGTTTCGCGGCATTCCGACTTCGATGCCCCGGTTGCCGAAATTCAGTTGCCTTTGAATTTCAGGTGATCGCTCTTGAGCATGTATGCTTCTGCTACTTGTTCTACATCAGACTTCTTCCGCAAATGGCGAAACGCTTTGACTCGGTGAGTTTCACAGTATTCCGACTTCGATGCCCCGGTCACCGAAATTCAATTGCCTTTGAATTTCGGGTGATCCCTCTTGAGCATGTATGCTTCTGCTACTTGTTCTACATTAGACTTGCTTCCGCAAACGGCGAAACGCTTTGATTCGGTGAGTTTCGCGGCGTACCGACGTCGA
This sequence comes from Populus tomentosa, assembly GCA_018804465.1. Lineage (NCBI taxonomy): Eukaryota > Viridiplantae > Streptophyta > Magnoliopsida > Malpighiales > Salicaceae > Populus > Populus tomentosa. The sequence goes on along the minus strand of JAAWWB010001743.1, from coordinate 17,881 downwards.
TGACCCTGTTGCCGAAATTCATTTGCCTATGAATTTCGGGTGATCCCTCTTGAGCATGTATGCTTCTGCTACTTGTTCTACATCACACTTCCTTCCGCAAACAGCGAAACGCTTTTACTCGGTGAGTTTCGCGGCATTCCGACTTGGATGCCCCTGTTGCCGAAATTCAATTGCCTTTGAATTTCTGGTGATCCATCTTGAGCATGTATGCTTCTGCTACTTGTTCAACATCACATTCTCTTCCGCAAACAGCAAAACGCTTTGACTCGGTGACTTTTGGTGGTTTCCGACTTCGATGCCCCGGTTGCCGAAATTCAGTTGCCCTGGAATTTTGGGTGATCCCTATTGAGCATGTATGCTTCTGCTACATGTTCTACATCATACTTCCTCCCTTAAACAGCGAAATGCTTTGACTCGGTGAGTTTCGCGGCATTCCGACTTCGATGACCCGGTTGCCGAAATTCAGTTGCCTATGAATTTCGGGGGATCCCTCTTGAGCATGTATGCTTCTGCTACTTGCTACTTGTTCTAGATCAGACTTCTTCCGCAAAGGGCCAAATGCTTTGACTCGATGAGTTTCGCGACATTCCGACTTCGATGCCCCGGTTGCCGAAAGTCAGTTGCCTTTGAATTTCGGGTGATCCCTCTTGAGCATGTATGCTTCTGCTACTTGTTCTACATCACACTTCCTTCCTCAAACAGCGAAACGCTTTGACTTGGTGACTTTTGCGGCATTCCGACTTCGATGCCCCGGTTGCCGAAATTCAGTTGCCTTTGAATTTCGGGTGATCGATCTTGAGCATGTATGCTTCTGCTACTTGTTCTACATCAGACTTCTTCTGCAAACGGCGAAACGCTTTGACTCAGTGAGTTTGCCGGCATTCCGACTTCGATGCCCCGGTTACCAAAATTCAATTGCCTTTGAATTTCGGGTGATCCCTCTAGAGCATGTATGCTTCTGCTACTTGTTCTCCATCACACTTCCTTCCGTAAATGGCCAAACGCTTTGACTCGGTGAGTTTCGCGGCATTCCGAATTCGATGCCCCGGTTGCCGAAATTCAGTTGCCTTTGAATTTCGGGTGATCCCTCTTGAGCATGTATGCTTCTGCTACTTGTTCTACATCAGACTTCTTCCGCAAATGGCGAAACGCTTAGACTCAGTGAGTTTCATGGCATTCCGACTTCGATGCCCCAGTTACCGAAATTCAATTGCCTATGAATTTCGGGTGATCCCTCTTGAGCATGTACGCTTCTGCTACTTGTTCTACGTCACACTTCCTTCCTTAAACATTGAAATGCTTTGACTCGGTGAGTTTCGCGGCATTCCGACTTCGATGCCCCGGTTGTCGAAATTCAGTTGCCTTTGAATTTCTGATGATCCATCTTGAGCATGTATGCTTCTGCTACTTGTTCAACATCACATTCTCTTCCGCAAACAGCGAAACGCTTTGACTCGGTGACTTTTGGGGGATTCTGACTCCGATGCCCCGGTTTCCGAAATTCAGTTGCCCTTGAATTTTTGGTGATCCCTCTTCAGCATGTTTGCTTCTGCTACTTGTTCTACATCACACTTCCTTCTGCAAACGGCGAAACGCTTTGACTCGGTGAGTTTCGCAGCATTCCGACTTCGATTCCCCGGATGCCGAAAGTCAGTTGCCTTTGAATTTTGGGTGATCCCTCTTGAGCATGTATGCTTCTGCTACTTGTTCTACATCACACTTCCTTCTGCAAACGGCGAAACGCTTTGACTCGGAGAGTTTCGCGGCATTCCAACTTCGATGCCCCGGTTGCCGAAAGTCAGTTGCCTTTGAATTTCGGGTGATCCCTCTTGAGCATGTATGCTTCTGCTACTTGTTCTACATCAGACTTCTTCCGCAAATGGCGAACCGCTTAGACTCAGTGAGTTTTCCGGCATTCCAACTTCGATGCCCCGGTTACCGAAATTCAATTGCCTTTGAATTTCGGGTGATCCCTCTTGAGCATGTATGCTTTTGCTACTTGTTCTACATCAGACTTCTTCCGCAAATGGCAAAACGCTTAGACTTAGTGAGTTTTCCGGCATTCCAACTTCGATGCCCCGGTTGCCGAAATTCAGTTGCCCTTGAATTTTTGGTGATCCCTCTTCAGCATGTATGCTTCTGCTATTTGTTCTACATCACACTTCCTTCTGCAAACAGTGAAACGCTTTGACTCGGTGAGTTTCGCGGCATTCCGACTTCGATGCCCCGGTTGCCGAAATTCAGTTGCCTTTGAATTTCGGGTGATCGCTCTTGAGCATGTATGCTTCTGCTACTTGTTCTACATCAGACTTCTTCCGCAAATGGCGAACCGCTTAGACTCAGTGAGTTTTCCGGCATTCCAACTTCGATGCCCCGGTTACCGAAATTCAATTGCCTTTGAATTTCGGGTGATCCCTCTTGAGCATGTATGCTTTTGCTACTTGTTCTACATCAGACTTCTTCCGCAAATGGCAAAACGCTTAGACTTAGTGAGTTTTCCGGCATTCCAACTTCGATGCCCCGGTTACCGAAATTCAATTGCCTTTGAATTTCGGGTGATCCCTCTTGAGCATGTATGCTTTTGCTACTTGTTCTACATCAGACTTCTTCTGCAAATGGCGAAACGCTTTGACTCGGTGAGTTTCACGGCATTCCGACTTCAATGCGCCGGTTACCGAAATTCAGTTGCCTTTGAATTTCGGGTGATCCCTCTTGAGCATATATGCTTCTGCTACTTGTTCTACATCACACTTCCTTCCGCAAACAGTGAAACGCTTTTACTCGGTGAGTTTCGCGGCATTCCGACTTCGATGCCCCGGTTGCCAAAATTCGGTTGCCTTTGAATTTCGGGTGATCCCTCTTGAGCATGTATGCTTCTGCTACTTGTTCTACATCACACTTCCTTCTGCAAACAGTGAAACGCTTTGAATCGGTGAGTTTCGCGGCATTCCGACTTCGATGCCCCGGTTGCCGAAATTCAGTTGCCTTTGAATTTCGGATGATCCCTCTTGAGCATGTATGCTTCTGCTACTTGTTCTACATCAGACTTCTTCCGCAAACGGCGAAACGCTTTGACTCAGTGAGTTTGCCGGCATTCCGACTTCGATGCCCCGGTTACCAAAATTCAATTGCCTTTGAATTTCGGGTGATCCCTCTAGAGCATGTATGCTTCTGCTACTTGTTCTCCATCACACTTCCTTCTGTAAATGGCCAAACGCTTTGACTCGGTGAGTTTCGCGGCATTCCGAATTCGATGCCCCGGTTGCCGAAATTCAGTTGCCTTTGAATTTCGGGTGATGCCTCTTGAGCATGTATGCTTTTGCTACTTGTTCTACATTAGACTTGCTTCCGCAAACGGCGAAACGCTTTGACTCGGTGAGTTTCGCGGAGTTCCGACTTCGATGACCCGGTTGCCGAAATTCATTTGCCTATGAATTTCGGGTGATCCCTCTTGAGCATGTATGCTTCTGCTACTTGTTCTACATCACACTTCCTTCTGTAAATGGCCAAACGCTTTGACTCGGTGAGTTTCGCGGCATTCCGACTTCGATGCTCCGGTTGCCGAAATTCAGTTGCCTTTGAATTTCGGGTGATCCCTCTTGAGCATGTATGCTTCTGCTACTTGTTCTACATCAGACTTCTTCCGCAAATGGCGAAACGCTTTGACTCAGTGAGTTTCATGGCATTCCGACTTCGATGCCCCAGTTACCGAAATTCAATTGCCTATGAATTTCGGGTGATCCCTCTTGAGCATGTACGCTTCTGCTACTTGTTCTACGTCACACTTCCTTCCTTAAACATTGAAATGCTTTGACTCAGTGAGTTTCGCGGCATTCCGACTTCGATGCCCCGGTTGTCGAAATTCAGTTGCCTTTGAATTTCTGATGATCCATCTTGAGCATGTATGCTTCTGCTACTTGTTCAACATCACATTCTCTTCCGCAAACAGCGAAACGCTTTGACTCGGTGACTTTTGGGGGATTCTGACTCCGATGCCCCGGTTGCCGAAATTCAGTTGCCCTTGAATTTTTGGTGATCCCTCTTCAGCATGTTTGCTTCTGCTACTTGTTCTACATCACACTTCCTTCTGCAAACGGCGAAACGCTTTGACTCGGTGAGTTTCGCAGCATTCCGACTTCGATTCCCCGGATGCCGAAAGTCAGTTGCCTTTGAATTTTGGGTGATCCCTCTTGAGCATGTATGCTTCTGCTACTTGTTCTACATCACACTTCCTTCCGCAAACAGCGAAACGCTTTTACTCGGTGAGTTTCGCGGCATTCCGACTTCGATGCCCCGGTTGCCGAAATTCAGTTGCCCTTGAATTTTGGGTGATCCCTCTTCAGCATGTATGATTCTGCTACTTGTTCAACATCACATTCTCTTCCGCAAACCGCGAAACGCTTTGACTCGGTGACTTTTGGGGGATTTCGACTTCGATGCCCTGGTTGCCGAAATTCAGTTGCCCTTGAATTTTTGGTGATCCCTCTTCAGCATGTATGCTTCTGCTAGTTGTTCTACATCACACTTCCTTCCGCAAACAACGAAACGCTTTGACTCGGTGAGTTTCGCGGCATTCCGACTTCGATGCCCCGGTTGCCGAAATTCAGTTGCCTTTGAATTTCGGGTGCTCCCTCTTGAGCATGTATGCTTCTGCTACTTTTTCTACATCACACTTCCTTCTGCAAACAGTGAAACGCTTTGAATCGGTGAGTTTCGCGGCATTCCGACTTCGATGCCCCGGTTGCCGAAATTCAGTTGCCTTTGAATTTCGGATGATCGCTCTTGAGCATGTATGCTTCTGCTACTTGTTCTACATCAGACTTCTTCCGCAAACGGCGAAACGCTTTGACTCAGTGAGTTTGCCGGCATTCCGACTTCGATGCCCCGGTTACCAAAATTCAATTGCCTTTGAATTTCGGGTGATCCCTCTAGAGCATGTATGCTTCTGCTACTTGGTCTCCATCACACTTCCTTCCGTAAATGGCCAAACGCTTTGACTCGGTGAGTTTCACGGCATTCCGAATTCGATGCCCCGGTTGCCGAAATTCAGTTGCCTTTGAATTTCGGGTGATCCCTCTTGAGCATGTATGCTTCGGCTACTTGTTCTACATCACACTTCCTTCCGCAAACAGCGAAACGCTTTTACTCGGTGAGTTTCGCGGCATTTCGACTTCGATGCCCCGGTTGCCAAAATTCAGTTGCCCTTGAATTTTGGGTGATCCCTCTTCAGCATGTTTGCTTCTGCTACTTGTTCTACATCACACTTCCTTCTGCAAACGGCGAAACGCTTTGACTCGGTGAGTTTCGCGGCATTCCGAATTCGATGCTCCGGTTGCCGAAATTCAGTTGCCCTTGAATTTTTGGTGATCCCTCTTCAGCATGTATGCTTCTGCTACTTGTTCTACATCACACTTCCTTCCGCAAACAGCGAAACGCTTTTACTCGGTGAGTTTCGCGGCATTCCGACTTCGATGCCCCGGTTGCCGAAATTCAGTTGCCCTTGAATTTTGGGTGATCCCTCTTCAGCATGTATGCTTCTGCTACTTGTTCAACATCACATTCTCTTCCGCAAACAGCGAAACGCTTTGACTCGGTGACTTTTGGGGGATTCCGACTTCGATGCTCCGGTTGCCGAAATTCAGTTGCCCTTGAATTTTTGGTGATCCCTCTTCAGCATGTATGCTTCTGCTATTTGTTCTACATCACACTTCCTTCCGCAAACAGCGAAACGCTTTTACTCGGTGAGTTTCGCGGCATTCCGACTTCGATGCCCCGGTTGCCGAAATTCAGTTGCCCTTGAATTTTTGGTGATCCCTCTTCAGCATGTATGCTTCTGCTACTTGTTCTACATCACACTTCCTTCTGCAAACGGCGAAACGCTTTGACTCGGTGAGTTTCGCGGCATTCCGACTTCGATGCCCCAGTTGCCGAAAGTCAGTTGCCTTTGAATTTCGGGTGATCCCTCTTGAGCATGTATGCTTCTGCTACTTGTTCTACATCACACATCCTTCCGCAAACGGCGAAACGCTTTGACTCGGTGAGTTTCGCGGCATTCCGACTTCGATGCCCCGGTTGCCGAAATTCAGTTGCCTTTGAATTTCGGGTGATCCCTCTTGAGCATGTATGCTTCTGCTACTTTTTCTACATCACACTTCCTTCCGCAAACAGTGAAACGCTTTGACTCGGTGAGTTTCGCGGCATTCCGACTTCGATGCCCCGGTTGCCGAAATTCAGTTGCCTTTGAATTTCGGGTGATCCCTCTTGAGCATGTATGCTTCTGCTACTTGTTCTACATCAGACTTCTTCCGCAAACGGCGAAACGCTTTGACTCGGTGAGTTTCCCGGCATTCCGACTTCGATGCCCCGGTTACCAAAATTCAATTGCCTTTGAATTTCGGGTGATCCCTCTTGAGCATGTATGCTTCTGCTACTTGGTCTCCATCACACTTCCTTCCGTAAATGGCCAAACGCTTTGACTCGGTGAGTTTCACGGCATTCCGACTTCGATGCCCCGGTTGCCGAAATTCAGTTGCCTTTGAATTTCGGGTGATCCCTCTTGAGCATGTATGCTTCGGCTACTTGTTCTACATCACACTTCCTTCCGCAAACAGCGAAACGCTTTGACTCGGTGAGTTTCGCGGCATTCCGACTTCGATGCCCCGGTTGCCAAAATTCAGTTGCCCTTGAATTTTGGGTGATCCCTCTTCAGCATGTATGCTTCTGCTACTTGTTCTACATCACACTTCCTTCTGCAAACGGCGAAACGCTTTGACTCGGTGAGTTTCGCGGCATTCCGACTTCGATGCCCCGGTTGCCGAAATTCAGTTGCCCTTGAATTTTTGGTGATCCCTCTTCAGCATGTATGCTTCTGCTACTTGTTCTACATCACACTTCCTTCCGCAAACAGCGAAACGCTTTTACTCGGTGAGTTTCGCGGCATTCCGACTTCGATGCCCCGGTTGCCGAAATTCAGTTGCCCTTGAATTTTGGGTGATCCCTCTTCAGCATGTATGCTTCTGCTACTTGTTCAACATCACATTCTCTTCCGCAAACAGCGAAACGCTTTGACTCGGTGACTTTTGGGGGATTCCGACTTCGATGCTCCGGTTGCCGAAATTCAGTTGCCCTTGAATTTTTGGTGATCCCTCTTCAGCATGTATGCTTCTGCTATTTGTTCTACATCACACTTCCTTCCACAAACAGCGAAACACTTTTACTCGGTGAGTTTCGCGGCATTCCGACTTCGATGCCCCGGTTGCCGAAATTCAGTTGCCCTTGAATTTTTGGTGATCCCTCTTCAGCATGTATGCTTCTGCTACTTGTTCTACATCACACTTCCTTCTGCAAACGGCGAAACGCTTTGACTCGGTGAGTTTCGCGGCATTCCGACTTCGATGCCCCAGTTGCCGAAAGTCATTTGCCTTTGAATTTCGGGTGATCCCTCTTGAGCATGTATGCTTCTGCTACTTGTTCTACATCACACATCCTTCTGCAAACGGCGAAACGCTTTGACTCGGTGAGTTTCGCGGCATTCCGACTTCGATGCCCCGGTTGCCGAAAGTCAGTTGCCTTTGAATTTCGGGTGATCCCTCTCGAGCATGTATGCTTCTGCTACTTGTTCTACATCACACTTCCTTCTGCAAACAGTGAAACGCTTTGAATCGGTGAGTTTCGCAGCATTCCGACTTCGATGCCCCGGTTGCCGAAATTCAGTTGCCTTTGAATTTCGGATGATCCCTCTTGAGCATGTATGCTTCTGCTACTTGTTCTACATCACACTTCCTTCTGCAAACGGCGAAACGCTTTGACTCGGTGAGTTTCGCGGCATTCCGACTTCGATGCCCCAGTTGCCGAAAGTCAGTTGCCTTTGAATTTCGGGTGATCCCTCTTGAGCATGTATGCTTCTGCTACTTGTTCTACATCACACTTCCTTCCGCAAACAGCGAAACGCTTTTACTCGGTGAGTTTCGCGGCATTCCGACTTCGATGCCCCGGTTGCCGAAAGTCAGTTGCCTTTGAATTTCGGGTGATCCCTCTTGAGCATGTATGCTTCTGCTACTTGTTCTACATCACACTTCCTTCCGCAAACAGTGAAACGCTTTGACTCGGTGAGTTTCGCGGCATTCCGACTTCGATGCCCCGGTTGCCAAAATTCAGTTGCCTTTGAATTTCGGGTGATCCCTCTTGAGCATGTATGCTTCTGCTACTTGTTCTACATCACACTTCCTTCTGCAAACAGTGAAACGCTTTGACTCGGTGAGTTTCGCGGCATTCCGACTTCGATGCCCCGGTTGCCGAAATTCAGTTGCCTTTGAATTTCGGATGATCGCTCTTGAGCATGTATGCTTCTGCTACTTGTTCTACATCAGACTTCTTCCGCAAACGGCGAAACGCTTTGACTCAGTGAGTTTGCCGGCATTCCGACTTCGATGCCCCGGTTACCAAAATTCAATTGCCTATGAATTTCGGGTGATCCCTCTAGAGCATGTATGCTTCTGCTACTTGTTCTCCATCACACTTCCTTCCGTAAATGGCCAAACGCTTTGACTCGGTGAGTTTCGCGGCATTCCGAATTCGATGCCCCGGTTGCCGAAATTGAGTTGCCTTTGAATTTCGGGTGATCCCTCTTGAGCATGTATGCTTTTGCTACTTGTTCTACATCAGACTTCTTCCGCAAATGGCGAAACACTTTGACTCGGTGACTTTTGGGGGATTCTGACTCCGATGCCCCGGTTGCCGAAATTCAGTTGCCCTTGAATTTTTGGTGATCACTCTTCAGCATGTTTGCTTCTGCTACTTGTTCTACATCACTCTTCCTTCTGCAAACGGCAAAACGCTTTGACTCGGTGAGTTTCGCAGCATTCCGACTTCGACGCCCCGGATGCCGAAAGTTAGTTGCCTTTGAATTTTGGGTGATCCCTCTTGAGCATGTATGCTTCTGCTACTTGTTCTACATCACACTTCCTTCCGCAAACAGCGAAACGCTTTTACTCGGTGAGTTTCGCGGCATTCCAACTTCGATGCCCCGGTTGCCGAAATTCAGTTGCCCTTGAATTTTGGGTGATCCCTCTTCAGCATGTATGCTTCTGCTACTTGTTCAACATCACATTCTCTTCCGCAAAAAGCGAAACGCTTTGACTCGGTGACTTTTGGGGGATTCCGACTTCGATGCCCCGGTTGGCGAAATTCAGTTGCCCTTGAATTTTTGGTGATCCCTCTTCAGCATGTATGCTTCTGCTATTTGTTCTACATCACACTTCCTTCCGCAAACAACGAAACGCTTTTACTCGGTGAGTTTCGCGGCATTCCGACTTCGATGCCCCGGTTGCCGAAATTCAGTTGCCCTTGAATTTTGGGTGATCCCTCTTCAGCATGTATGCTTCTGCTACTTGTTCTACATCACACTTCCTTCTGCAAACGGCGAAACGCTTTGACTCGGTGAGTTTCGCGGCATTCCGACTTCGATGCCCCGGTTGAAGAAAGTCAGTTGCCTTTGAATTTCGGGTGATCCCTCTTGAGCATGTATGCTTCGGCTACTTGTTCTACATCACACTTCCTTCCGCAAACAGCGAAACGCTTTTACTCGGTGAGTTTCGCGGCATTCCGACTTCGATGCCCCGGTTGCCGAAATTCAGTTGCCTTTGAATTTCGGGTGATCCCTCTTGAGCATGTATGCTTCTGCTACTTGTTCTATATCACACTTCCTTCTGCAAACAGGGAAACGCTTTGACTCGGTGAGTTTCGCGGCATTCCGACTTCGATGCCCCGGTTACCGAAATTCAATTGCCTTTGAATTTCGGGTGATCCCTCTTTAGCATGTATGCTTCTGCTACTTGTTCTACATTAGACTTGCTTCCGCAAACGGCGAAACGCTTTGACTCCGTGAGTTTCGCGGCGTACCGACTTCGATGACCCTGTTGCCGAAATTCATTTGCCTATGAATTTCGGGTGATCCCTCTTGAGCATGTATGTTTCTGCTACTTGTTCAACATCACATTCTCTTCCGCAAACAGCAAAACGCTTTGACTCCGTGACTTTTGGGGGATTCCGACTTCGATGCCCCGGTTGCCGAAATTCAGTTGCCCTTGAATTTTGGGTGATCCCTCTTGAGCATGTATGCTTCTGCTACTTGTTCTACATCATACTTCCTTCCTTAAACAGCGAAATGCTTGGACTCGGTGAGTTTCGCGGCATTCCGACTTCGATGCCCCGGTTGCCGAAATTCAGTTGCCTTTGAATTTCGGGTGATCCCTCTTGAGCATGTATGCTTTTGCTACTTGTTCTAGATCAGACTTCTTCCGCAAAGGGCCAAATGCTTTGACTCGATGAGTTTCGCAACATTCCGACTTCGATGCCCCGGTTGCCGAAAGTCATTTGCCTTTGAATTTCGGGTGATCCCTCTTGAGCATGTATGCTTCTGCTACTTGTTCTACATCACACTTCCTTCCTCAAACAGCGAAACTCTTTGACTTGGTGACTTTTGCGGCATTCCGACTTCGATGCCCCGGTTGCCGAAATTCAGTTGCCTTTCAATTTCGGGTGATCGCTCTTGAGCATGTATGCTTCTGCTACTTGTTCTACATCAGACTTCTTCTGCAAATGGCGAAACGCTTTGACTAGGTGAGTTTCACGGCATTCCAACTTCGATGCCCCGGTTACCGAAATTCAATTGCCTTTGAATTTCGGGTGATCCCTCTTGAGCATGTATGCTTCTGCTACTTGTTCTACATCACACTTCCTTCTGCAAACAGCGAAACGCTTTGACTCGGTGACTTTTGGGGGATTCCGACTTCGATGCCCCGGTTGCCGAAATTCAGTTGCCCTTGAATTTTGGGTGATTCCTCTTCAGCATGTATGCTTCTGCTACTTGTTCTACATCATACATCCTTCCGCAAACGGCGAAACGCTTTGACTCGATGAGTTTCACGGCATTTTGACTTCGATGCCCTGGTTACCGAAATTCAGTTGCCGTTGAATTTCGGGTGATCCCTCTTGAGCATGTATGCTTCTGCTACTTGTTCTACATTAGACTTGCTTCCGCAAACGGCGAAACGCTTTGACTCGATGACTTTTAGGGGATTCCGACTTCGATGCCCCGGTTGCCGAAATTCGGTTGCCCTTGAATTTTGGGTGATCCCTCTTCAGCATGTATGCTTCTGCTACTTGTTCTACATCACACTTCCTTCCGCAAACGGCGAAACGCTTTGACTCGGTGAGTTTAGCGGCATTCCTACTTCGATGCCCCGGTTTCCGAAATTCAATTGCCTTTGAATTTCTGATGATCCATCTTGAGCATGTATGCTTCTGCTACTTGTTCAACATCACATTCTCTTCCGCAAACAGCGAAACGCTTTGACTCGGTGACTTTTGGGGGATTCCGACTTCGATGCCCCGGTTGCCGAAATTCAGTTGCCCTTGAATTTTGGGTGATTCCTCTTCAGCATGTATGCTTCTGCTACTTGTTCTACATCACACATCCTTCCGTAGACGGCGAAACGCTTTGACTCGATGAGTTTCACGGCATTTTGACTTCGATGCCCTGGTTACCGAAATTCAGTTGCCTTTGAATTTCGGGTGATCCCTCTTGAGCATGTATGCTTCTGCTACTTGTTCTACATTAGACTTGCTTCCGCAAACGGCGAAACGCTTTGACTCGGTGAGTTTCGCGGCGTTCCGACCTCGATGACCCGGTTGCCGAAATTCATTTGCCTATGAATTTCGGGTGATCCCTCTTGAGCATGTATGCTTCTGCTACTTGTTCTACATCACACTTCCTTCCGCAAACAGCGAAACGCTTTTACTCGGTGAGTTTCGCGGCATTCCGACTTCGATGCCCCGGTTGCCAAAATTCAGTAGCCTTTGAATTTCTGATGATCCATCTTGAGCATGTATGCTTCTGCTACTTGTTCAACATCACATTCTCTTCCGCAAATAGCGAAACGCTTTGACTCGGTGACTTTTAGGGGATTCCGACTTTGATGCCCCGGTTGCCGAAATTCAGTTGCCCTTAAATTTTGGGTGATCCCTCTTCAGCATGTATGCTTCTGCTACTTGTTCTACATCACACTTCCTTCCGCAAACGGCGAAACGCTTTGACTCGGTGAGTTTAGCGGCATTCCTACTTCGATGCCCCGGTTTCCGAAATTCAATTGCCTTTGAATTTCTGGTGATCCATCTTGAGCATGTATGCTTCTGCTACTTGTTCAACATCACATTCTCTTCCGCAAACAGCAAAACGCTTTCACTCGGTGACTCTTGGGGGATTCCGACTTCGATGCCCCGGTTGCCGAAATTCAATTGCCCTTGAATTTTGGGTGATCGCCCTTGAGCATGTATGCTTCTGCTACTTGTTCTACATCACACTTCCTTCCTGAAACAGCGAAACGCTTTGACTCGGTGAGTTTCGCGGCATTCCGACTTCGATGCCCCGGTTGCCGAAATTCAGTTGCCTTTGAATTTCGGGTGATCCCTCTTGAGCATGTATGCTTCTGCTACTTGTTCTACGTCACATTTCCTTCCTTAAACAGCGAAACGCTTCCTTTCGTAAACAGCGAAACGCTTCGATGCCCCGGTTGCCGAAATTCAGTTGCCTTTGAATTTCGGGTGATCCCTCTTGAGCATGTATGCTTCTGCTACTTGTTCTACATCACACTTCCTTACGCAAACAGCGAAACGCTTTGACTCGGTGAGTTTCGCGGCATTCCGACTTCGATGCCCCGGTTGTAGAAATTCAGTTGCCTTTGAATTTCGGGTGATCCCTCTTGAGCATGTATGCTTCTGCTACTTGTTCTACATCACACTTCCTTCCGCAAACAGCGAAACGCTTTGACTCGGTTAGTTTCGTGGCATTCCGACTTCGATGCCCCGGTTGCCAAAATTCAGTAGCCTTTGAATTTCTGATGATCCATCTTGAGCATGTATGCTTCTGCTACTTGTTCAACATCACATTCTCTTCCGCACACAGCGAAACGCTTTGACTCGATGACTTTTGGGGGATTCCGCCTTCGATGCCCCGGTTGCCGAAATTCAGTTGCCCTTGAATTTTGGGTGATCCCTCTTCAGCATGTATGCTTCTGCTACTTGTTCTACATCACACTTCCTTCCGCAAACAGCGAAACGCTTTGACTCGGTTAGTTTCGCGACATTCCGACTTCGATGCCCCGGTTGTCGAAATTCAGTAGCCTTTGAATTTCGGGTGATCCCTCTTGAGCATGTATGCTTCTGCTACTTGTTCTACATCACCCTTCCTTCCTCAAACAGCGAAACGCTTCGACTCGGTTAGTTTCGCGGCATTCCGACTTCGATGCCACGGTTGTCGAAATTCAGTTGCCTTTGAATTTCGGGTGATCCCTCTTGAGCATGTATCCTTCTGCTACTTATTCTACATCACCCTTCCTTCCTCAAACAGCGAAACGCTTCGACTCGGTTAGTTTCGCGGCATTCCGACTTCGATGCCACGGTTGTCGAAATTCAGTTGCCTTTGAATTTCGGGTGATCCCTCTTGAGCATGTATGCTTCTGCTACTTGTTCTACATAACACTTCCTTACGCAAACAGCGAAACGCTTTGACTCGGTTAGTTTCGCGGCATTCCGACTTCGATGCCCCGGTTGTCGAAATTCAGTTGCCTTTGAATTTCGGGTGATCCCTCTTGAGAATGTATGCTTCTGCTACTTGTTCAACATCACATTCTCTTCCGCAAACAGCGAAACGCTTTGACTCGGTTAGTTTCGCGGCATTCCGACTTCGATGCCCCGGTTGCCGAAATTCAGTTGCCTTTGAATTTCGGGTGATCCCTCTTGAGCATGTATGCTTCCGCTACTTGTTCTACATCACACTTCCTTCCGCAAATAGCGAAACGCTTTGACTCGGTTAGTTTCGCGGCATTCCGACTTCGATGCCCCGGTTGCCGAAATTCAGTTGCCTTTGAATTTCGGGTGATCCCTCTTGAGCATGTATGCTTCCGCTACTTGTTCTACATCACACTTCCTTCCCGAAACAGCGAAATGCTTTGACTCGGTTAGTTTCGCGGCATTCCGACTTCGATGCCCCGGTTGCCGAAATTCAATTGCCTTTGAATTTCTGGTGATCCATCTTGAGCATGTATGCTTCTGCTACTTCGGTGACTTTTGGGGGATTCCGACTTCCATGCCTCGGTTGCCGAAATTCAGTTGCCCTTGAATTTTGGGTGATCGCTCTTGAGCATGTATGCTTCTGCTACTTGTTCTACATCACACTTCCTAACGCAAACAGCGAAACGCTTTGACTCGGTTAGTTTCGCGGCATTCCGACTTCGATGCCCCGGTTGTCGAAATTCAGTTGCCTTTGAATTTCAGGTGATCCCTCTTGAGCATGTATGCTTCTACTACTTGTTCAACATCACATTCTCTTCTGCAAACAGCAAAACGCTTCGACTCGGTTAGTTTCGCGGCATTCCGACTTCGATGCCCCGGTTGTCGAAATTCAGTAGCCTTTAAATTTCGGGTGATCCCTCTTGAGCATGTATGCTACTGCTACTTGTTCTACATCACACTTCCTTCCGCAAACAGCGAAACGCTTTGACTCGGTGAGTTTCGCGGCATTCCGACTTCGATGCCCCGGTTGTCGAAATTCAGTTGCCTTTGAATTTCGGGTGATCCCTCTTGAGCATGTATGCTTCTGCTACTTGTTCAACATCACATTCTCTTCCGCAAACAGCGAAACGCTTCGACTCGGTGACTTTTGGGGGATTCCGACTTCGATGCCTCGGTTGCCGAAATTCAGGTGCCTTTGAATTTCGGGTGATCCCTCTTGAGCATGTATGCTTCCGCTACTTGTTCTATGTCACATTTCCTTCCTTAAACAGCTAAACGCTTTGACTCGGTGAGTTTCGTTTTATTCCAACTTCGATGTCCCGGTTGCCGAAATTCAGTTGCCTTTGAATTTCGGGTGATCGCTCTTGAGCATGTATGCTTCTGCTACTTGTTCTACATCACACTTCCTTCCGCAAACAGCGAAACGCTTTGACTCGGTTAGTTTCGCGACATTCCGACTTCGATGCCACGGTTGTCGAAATTCAGTTGCCTTTGAATTTCGGGTGATCCCTCTTGAGCATGTATGCTTCTGCTACTTGTTCTACATCACCCTTCCTTCCTCAAACAGCGAAACGCTTCGACTCGGTTAGTTTCGCGGCATTCCGACTTCGATGCCACGGTTGTCGAAATTCAGTTGCCTTTGAATTTCGGGTGATCCCTCTTGAGCATGTATGCTTCTGCTACTTGTTCTACATCACACTTCCTTCCGCAAACAGCGAAACGCTTTGACTCGGTTAGTTTCGCGGCATTCCGACTTCGATGCCCCGGTTGCCGAAATTCAGTTGCCTTTGAATTTCGGGTGATCCCTCTTGAGAATGTATGCTTCTGCTACTTGGTCAACATCACATTCTCTTCCGCAAACAGCGAAACGCTTTGACTCGGTTAGTTTCGCGGCATTCCGACTTCGATGCCCCGGTTGCCGAAATTCAGTTGCCTTTGAATTTCGGGTGATCCCTCTTGAGCATGTATGCTTCTGCTACTTGTTCTACATCACCCTTCCTTCCTCAAACAGCGAAACGCTTTGACTCGGTGAGTTTCGCGGCATTCCGACTTCGATGCCCTGGTTGTCGAAATTCAGTTGCCTTTGAATTTCGGGTGATCCCTCTTGAGCATGTATGCTTCTGCTACTTGTTCTACATCACCCTTCCTTCCTCAAACAGCGAAACGCTTTGACTCGGTGAGTTTCGCGGCATTCCGACTTCGATGCCCCGGTTGCCGAAATTCAGTTGCCTTTGAATTTCGGGTGATCCCTCTTGAGCATGTATGCTTCTGCTACTTGTTCTACATCACCCTTCCTTCCTCAAACAGCGAAACGCTTCGACTCGGTGAGTTTCGCGGCATTCCGACTTCGATGCCCCGGTTGCCGAAATTCAGTTGCCTTTGAATTTCGGGTGATCCCTCTTGAGCATGTATGCTTCTGCTACTTGTTCTACATAACACTTCCTTACGCAAACAGCGAAACGCTTTGACTCGGTTAGTTTCGCGGCATTCCGACTTCGATGCCCCGGTTGTCGAAATTCAGTTGCCTTTGAATTTCGGGTGATCCCTCTTGAGCATGTATGCTTCTGCTACTTGTTCTACGTCACATTTCCTTCCTTAAACAGCGAAACGCTTGGACTCGGAGAGTTTCGTTTTATTCCAACTTCGATGTCCCATTTGCCGAAATTCAGTTGCCTTTGAATTTCGGGTGATCGCTCTTGAGCATGTATGCTTCTGCTACTTGTTCTACATCACACTTCCTTCCGCAAACAGCGAAACGCTTTGACTCGGTTAGTTTCGCGGCATTCCGACTTCGATACCTCGGTTGTCGAAATTCAGTTGCCTTTGAATTTCGGGTGATCCCTCTTGAGCATGTATGCTTCTGCTACTTGTTCTACATCACACTTCCATCCGCAAACTGCAACATGCTTTGACTCGGTGAGTTTCGCGGCATTCCGACTTCGATGCCCCGGTTGTCGAAATTCAGTTGCCTTTGAATTTCTGGTGATCCCTCTTGAGCATGTATGCTTCTGCTACTTGTTCAACATCACATTATCTTCCGCAAACAGCGAAACGCTTCGACTCGGTGACTTTTGGGGGATTCCGACTTCGATGCCTCGGTTGCCGAAATTCAGTTGCCTTTGAATTTCGGGTGATCCCTCTTGAGCATGTATGCTTCCGCTACTTGTTCTACATCACACTTCCTTCCCGAAACAGCGAAACGCTTTTACTCGGTGAGTTTCGCGGCATTCCAACTTCGATGCCCCGGTTGCCCAAAATTCAGTAGCCTTTGAATTTCTGATGATCCATCTTGAGCATGTATGCTTCTCCTACTTGTTCAACATCACATTCTCTTCCGCAAACAGCGAAACGCTTCGACTCGGTGACTTTTGGGGGATTCCGCCTTCGATGCCCCGGTTGCCGAAATTCAGTTTCCTTTGAATTTCGGGTGATCCCTCTTGAGCATGTATGCTTCCGCTACTTGTTCTACATCACATTTCCTTCCTTAAACAGCGAAACGCTTTGACTCGGTGAGTTTCGTGGCATTCCAACTTCGATGCCCCGGTTGCCGAAATTCAGTTGCCTTTGAATTTCAGGTGATCGCTCTTGAGCATGTATGCTTCTGGTACTTGTTCTCCATCACACTTCCTTCCGCAAACAGCGAAACGCTTTGACTCGGTTAGTTTCGCGGCATTATGACTTCGATGCCTCGGTTGTCGAAATTCAGTTGCCTTTGAATTTCGGGTGATCCCTCTTGAGCATGTATGCTTCTGCTACTTGTTCTACATCACACTTCCTTCCGCAAACAGCGAAACGCTTTGACTCGGTTAGTTTCGCGGCATTCCGACTTCGATGCCCCGGTTGTCGAAATTCAGTTGCCTTTGAATTTCGGGTGATCCCTCTTGAGCATGTATGCTTCCGCTACTTGTTCTACATCACACTTCCTTCCCGAAACAGCGAAACGCTTTTACTCGGTGAGTTTTGCGGCATTCCGACTTCGATGCCCCGGTTGCCCAAATTCATAGCCTTTGAATTTCTGATGATCCATCTTGAGCATGTATGCTTCTACATACTTGTTCAACTCACATTCTCTTCCGCAAACAGCGAACGCTTCGACTCGGTGACTTTTGTGGGGGATTCCGACTTCGATGCCCAGGTTGCTGAAATTCAGTTTCCTTTGAATTCAGGGTGATCCCTCTTGAGCATGTATGCTTCCGCTACGTGTTCTACGTCACATTTCCTTCCTTAAACAGCGAAACGCTTTGACTCGGTGAGTTTCGTGGCATTCCAACTTCAATGCCCCCGTTGCCGAAATTCAGTTGCCTTTGAA
>JAAWWB010000345.1:0-20265 GCA_018804465.1 Populus tomentosa | reverse complement strand
GGGGTTTTTCCTTCCATCATTTTTTTTTCAACTCAACCCGATTCCAGTCCCGAATCAGATGGGTCCCGGATCGGCCAGGCCGGTTTCAAAACTATAGTCTAGAAAGCACTAAAAAGAAAAGGGGTATCGTTCTATCTTGGGCCGATGGTTGGCATTAGGGTCGCCATGCCCCCATTTGGTGAATCAGAAAATGAGGAAAGAAGAAGAGGAGAAGTTTTGTAGAGCTGAGTAGAAATTGAAAAGGAAAGGATGGAGAAGTTGAAATGTTTAGTTCCGGAGAGTATAAAGCGGATGGTGGGAGAAAGCAGTGATGAAGATCTTGCGTCCACGTCTTCTACTCTACTTCACTGCCTCCTTAACTTGCCCCAGTTTCAACAAGTAACTAACAAATCAATTCGCTTATTTACTTCGCACTTAATTAATTTTTATCTTCTTCAATTAATTCAGTTATAAAAAAAATGTAATTTAATTTTGTTGTTCGTAGATGATTGATGATTTGGCGGATTCAAATAATAGTCTCTGTGGAAAGAACAAGAAAGTCGCTTTGGAATTGAAGCAAAAAGGAAATGGATCTTATTTAACAGCAGAGTACGCCTCTGCTTTGGAATCCTATTCCCAGGCGCTCCGTGTTGCTCCAATGGATGCTGTTGATATGGACAAAAATCTGGTTGCCACCTTATTTCTCAACCGGGCTTCTTTATTTCATGTCAGTGCAGTAAAATAACAAGCTGTTTTCATTTTTTAATATCTAAATCTAAAACTGCTACTAACTATTCCCTACTTGTTATATTTACTCAAATGATTCAATTCATGTTAAAGTTTATTTTGTTTGTTTGTTTAGAAAATAGGTTTTCTTACCGAGTCTCTACGGGATTGCAAGCGCGCCATTCAAATTTCCCCAACATATGCCAAGGTGAATATGCAACATATGCGATACTTACAAGATCACTCTGTGTGAATCTATTGATTATTTAGCAAAACATTTGATTCTACAACAAGTTTAAGGGGTTTTAATTTAGCTAAAAAAAATTTCCTTGAGAGAAACTGCCTGCTAGAGATTATTAAGAAATTAGATTCCATTTCATGACTATGTACTCAATTTTGTTCCATATTATTATTCATGGGCTGCCAAAATCAACAAGTTTGATCACCATGCTGGTGATTTAGATTCAGGCCCGGCTAATTTGCCTCAGAATATATTTTGATTTCTTCATATATATGACAGTTATTGTGACGCACTATCTGCTAACAATAAAAATTTTGGGTGCATTGCTTCATCGAAGGTCTTTTCTGTTCATGTTATACTGTATCATTACCTGTTTCTTCTTTAAGGTTAATGCTTTCTTTGGAAAATCAAATTGCGTGCAAGGATTAACTTTAGGTTTGTTTTAGGGCTATCATGAGTTTTTTGAACTTATTTTAATTGATGGAAGTTTGGTTGCCCTTCTATTTCTCTTACTTTTTTGGGGTTTCCGTTGTCCAAAGCTTTAGTTCTTTGTTTATGTTTGGGTTTTGGGTTTGTTTGTTGTCTTCAACCTTGGGGTAGGGAGCACTTTGGATGAGATTGTCTATTGATTTTATGTTGAAAACCCCTTTTCCATGTGTAGAATGTTAGTCTTCGAAATGACTCTGCTTCCCTCCTAATTGTGGTCCTGGCTCATTACGTTTGCATTTCCAATCCTTATATCTATTCATATGGTTTAAGAGGACTTTCTATTGTGAATGTTATGAGCTGGATGCTAGTATTCACCATCTCTGAATTTGGCTTCTTTCCTGCAGGCATGGTATAGGAGGGGCAAAGCAAATGTTGATTTAGGAAATTTTAAAGATGCTGTCAACGACTTCAACAATGCTAAAAGTTTTGAGTTGTCATTGGATGGAAAGAGGCACATAGAAACTGAATTAAACATAATCCTAGAAAGACAGAAAAGCACAAGCAGGATGGCCGTTCAGGAGAATGAGAACTGCTTTGGACATTTTGGTAAGACTTTTTAAGCTTTTCAACTAGCCATGTATTTCTATCATGTAATCTGTGCTTGGTATGATGTTATGCATCCCATGTTTTTGTGTTCCAAACTGAATTCTTGTATAATTAGGGCAATGTCTTAAGTTTAATGACCTCAAGAATGAAAGACTCCTCTATCCTGAGCATATGAGGCTTTCCTTCTCTCTTTTTTCTTTATAATAGAAGTTTCAATGAAGCCCTCTCCTTAAAATGCATTCAATATAATTGAGAGTTGAGATAGGGTATTGATTAATAATTTGTTTTACGTAGCTTGTTGCTTGTATCACATGGCATTGCATGCAGGGATCGGTATGTTGTTTAGCACTCCCTCAGTCCCTAAATAAGTGCCCTACTTTCCTTTTTTGGCACTCCTAATTTAAATGTCCATATCAAAAGTCAAATTATAATAAATACCCCACTTTACTTCTTTACCCTTTATCATTATCTAAATTTACTTAGAACAAAAATTGAGATGTAAGTGGAAAAACATAAATAGGGATAGAGATGGAAAGATAAATTATTGATAAAACAAATGATTTTCTTAATGGCTTCCTTGAAAATTGTGTGATTTTCTTTGGGACACTCGATTCTGGACTGAGGGAGTATTTTCTTAGTGGATTCAGGCATTCTATCTTCCTTGTTTAATCAATGAGACTCCCTGGCTGATTTCAAAGGTTTGTTTTTGCTCTTTGTTTCTCTCTCCTCTAATTTCTCCTACATGGATGGATGGATGTATATAAAGCTTTTAGGAAATCCATATCTTAAATTGTTATGCAGATGCATTTTCTTAAGAAAGGTGTTTCAGGATGTCTTAGAAGTTTAACAATCCAATTCCATCTGGTCAACGATGTGCTAGTGGTGCATGTATAAGGAGATACTTACTCATGTAAGTACTTAGACATGTTATAAATTGGGAGGAAAGGAAAAGAAACTGCTTGAGTTGTAGTGTGAATAATTTGTTTGATTGGGAGTAGGCATTTTTCAAAGGATGGTACATGAATTAATATTTTATTCATTGCTTTCCAATCTGCACATTTTGTGCAAAATACAAAATTATTCCACGGCTTTGTATGAATGGTAGACATTCACACTTTGGGACCTCTATTTCTCTAAATCATATATCAGGTTCCAGTTTTGCTTATGAGCCTGATGCTCTCATTCCCTTCTTGAATTTGCATACAGTACTTTTAGAATTTCAGTATCCCAACATGGTATTTAAATGCATTTCAGCATAAACACCAGTTTCATCTTTGTTCTACTGTTTTAGATAATAATATAAATGAATTTTATTGTAATTATAGCAAGGAATAACACGAAGAAGAATAAGACATTTTCCCAAGTTGCAAACTGAAACATCAATCTAGGTAAAACTAATTTAGGTTGGTTTACTTGTGAAGATTTTATAGGAAATAGAAAATTAAATAAAGTACATTTACTAATTGAAAATGAAAACTGGTTTCTTGGAAATATGTGTTTTCTATTTTTTCCATTTGACTAGAAAATTGAAAAACATCATAAAGTTATTTTCCAAATTTTCCATTGGAAAAAAAATTAAGTGCCTTGTTTGGTTCACATAATATTTTTATCCATTTTCTTTATTATTTTTTATGTAAGCTAAAGAAGGCCCCTTTTTTCTATTTTGGAAATTTTATATTTAATAAACATGTTTCATTGATTTTCCTTGGAGAAATCTTTTTAGAATAAAAAGAAAAAATAAAGATGGAAACTAAAAAAAACCATTTCTGAAAGTAAAACACAACCGTAGTAACTCCAATCCATCTGCCTATCTGTTAAAGAAGTACCTCCAAAAGCCCATGCAGCACTACACCACAGGGAAGCCAAGAAGACTATCCTATCCGACAACCTTGATGTCAAATAATTATTAAAAATCCTTCCATTCCTCTCCATTAAATGCACCAAATAATTTCTAATAGCACAATTTTGTTCTGCTGTTGTAATTAGTTTTGTATAGAATAAAATTTCCTGAAATAATAGATGTATGATAAGACATCTACTCACCTTCAATTGGGTGCTTTATGAAAACTGCAAACTATCTTAATAGCATGCAAATATTTTTTTTGTGCGAAGTGATGATTTAAAGGCCTCTTTCAAAGCCTTATTATATAATTGCACCTTTAGGAAGTATATATCCTAACAAATTATAATGATGTATGCAACAAGTCCAACTAGTCTGGAATGTGGTTTGTAAGGTTGAGATAATGAGCACAAGAAAACTTTATGGTTAATAACTGATATACATCTTTCTAATTATATATATATATTCTTTTCAATGCAGGTCATGCTATGCAAAAATATAAATTTAACCTGCTATATGTAAATGAATGAACAAGTCTTGTCATACTCACTTTCAATACTGGGTACTTATGATACCTTGTCAAAAGTTAACAAGAGTGTGAATAGTTTCTCTCTCAAATTAGGTCAAAACTTCTAAATGTTACTGCTTTTAGTTGAAACAGTAATGTAATTAGTTCAAGAAAAGTATAGGAGTTATTTTTATCTGGGAAAATAAACTATGGGATGTACATTTAGAGTTCAACTTTCTCTCTTAAACAAATTGGCCATCCAATAATCAACTGTAGAGCTTGTACCCGCATGAATAGTTTTAAAATGTTTAATATCTGTTGATCGTTTGTTTTGTATACATGATGCACTATATTACTGTTCAAGCTACAGTCATGTTTTTCTTGCGTGTTGCACTCAAAAGCATACTGGCTTATGGAGTGGCTCAGAATGGAATGTTGCTATTTTATCATGGGTCGAGCATGAACTCTTGGTCTTTATCTATATATCTTTTTCAAGATGTAAATTCAAAATGAAGTGTAAATTAACTTTTGTCACAGATGAGCCACACCAATTAAAACTATCACAAGTTTCAACACCAGATAAGGGAAGGGGCATGGCTTCACAATGTGACATTCCTCAAGCATCCTTGGTTCACAAGGAAGAACCTTATGCATTGGTATAGATTGATATGCTCTTTTTGTTATGAACAATGCTGGGTTAATATATCTTACTCGTTTCCACTTATTATATTTATTGGATATGTTTTCATTTTATTATTCTTAAAAAAAGATATTGAGAAAGATGTACTCCGAAAATTAGGACATGATGGATACATTGAGAAGCACTCATGAGTGTTTTTATGTGATCATAAAAATACAATTAATGTTTAATCTATAAGAGCAGTTAAATCAGCTATACTCAATCGTATAGAATTTTCACTAGTAAAGACAAATGTTCATGAAATGAGCGTGTTTAAATGCAGGCTTGTGATGTTAGTATAAAATTGTGTTTTATAGTACCCTCGTCACCATTTGCTGCACCTGCATTTCTCTAATGAGGAATATTAATTACAGTCTGCCCTTTGATCTACAGATCATATTGAAGAGTTGCCGGGAAACACACTGTCATTACTGCTTGAATCAACTACGAGCAGATACAGTCCCCTGTACGTCATGTACAATACCACTTTACTGCTCCGAACATTGCCAGATACAAGCTGGAGGAGAACCATTCAGTAATTTTCAGGACAAAATTGGAACCAAGGAAACTCACTCCCATAGCCATGGAGAGTATAAGTTTGCTTTATGCAGTGATTCCGAATCCAATTGAGTGCTTTCCCTGAACACAAACATGAATGTCTAGGTGTAAACTGGCCTGCCATATTGCCATCTGATATAGTTCTGGCTGGTCGAATTCTAGTGAAATCTACCTCGCAACGATGTTCTACCAAGTCTAATGCTCTTTGTGATCTGGTACATCTCATGCATATTTGCTATATTACATCAACCACAGGTTTTTTTTTAAATTGCGGATTTTACTCACCACCTTATGGTTTAGTAGGGTCTCTCTCACAGCTATACACAAATTACTCCAGAAAGCAAATTGGAGCTACATATATACGCAATTGTATTGTTATGCTGTCTGCAGCATTCTTTCGGCGTTGAACTTCCAATTAATGGAGTCTCTTTATCACAGGTGGTTCTTTTCTCTCTATCACTCTTTTACAATCGCTACAGACAGTCAGATGATGAGGCGCCTCTGGCTGTAACTTATCTTAAATCTAATTCAAAATGTTGAACAGTTACTCTCCCCTCAACTTGTCTATGATACATATATTCGCATGCCTTTGGTGAATTGGCTTTAATGAAGGGGAATGTGGATGGGGTCCATATCTGCTATTTTATTTCAATCTTGGTTCATGGGGGCATGTATGACATCATGAGAATTGATGAAGAATCCAGTTTAGCTTTTCATTGATGTTTTGGTTATGGATCAGTGTGTTGATTTGAAATTTGCCTTTGTGGATTTGGCAAATGTAAAGAACCTTTCACTGTTGCCCTTTATTTTTGACCTATGACTCTCATTTTGGTGGGTTAGCTTGTGCAATTATGAGTCTTAAAGGTCTGTGTCGGTACAGGTAACTGTTTCCTTTGGGGCTGGTGCCTGAGTGAAGATTTCACTATGATTCCAGCATGCAAGGAAGTTTGTTCATGACCATTATTTTCCATTGTTCCTCCTTTAGTGCCTTGCAATCATATACATGTTTGGTAGATAGTATTGAAGAAGGCTAGTGAATTGAAAAACTCTTCATTTACCTAGAAGGATCTTACCAAGCTCAGTTTCCCTTGATACCATTTCTGATTTCTTTTTCAACAATCTGTACTTCATCTCTGTGAGATGTGACAAGATGCAATCTCTTTGGAAGGCAGGGGTTAAATTGATGGTTCATAAGTTGCATGTTCTTCTATTAAGGCAGGTAGGCAGTTTAGGAGCTGGATACTTTTGTTTATGTTATATTAGGAGAATGGTCTTCGGTTTTTGAGGCTGGCTGAGAACATCGGAGACAGGTAAGGTTGGTTAGGACTTTGTGAGAGACTCTTATCAGATGGAGTTGTGGAAAGGCATCGAAATTAGTTAGCAATTAAGTCTTGTAACTCTTTCTTTTTTTTTTCTGTTTGTCCTTTCTTTTAAACCCATCAATTGCTTCTCGTGTATGTGGGTTGTACCCAAGCAACCTCTTTAATTTTTTTTTATTTTTCTAAATATCAATATCTCTCAGTATTAGCTTTGCCAAGTTTGTGATGGTTAATTTAAACAACCCTGTATTGTTATGAGCATCAAATTTGTTCATGTGGAGCTTTTAATACTTGTTGGAAATTTAGTAGTTCAGTGTGTGAGCTCTCCTTTTTAAAAAAATTTTGGAAGAAAAAAAGAATTAATGTACTGGACCTGCTAAACAGTTTTCCTGCGAAATGATAGTAACTTGCTCTATCTCTGTGTCATGCCTTACAGTCTCTATGACTACATTTACATGTTCTAGTTATGCTGGTTTCAAATCAACACCCTTATTGTTCTGAACATGATTGGTCATTTTCTATTTACATAGTTACAACTATCGACACCTCTTTCAATCTTATTTCATTAAATAAAAGCCATTTGTTTTAAGGTTCCACTTCTTGTTTGAATACAGTAGCTTCAACTATCAATACCTCCATCAATCTTATTTCATTAAATGAATGCAGACTATCATCCTTATATCTCAAATCAGGGTGAACTCTATGGCAATTGTCCGAATGAAATCTGTTGATGACCCACCAGATCAGTTCAGAAAGCTTACCTCTGTTGGAGATGCTTTAACTAGTAGTTTGGAACAGGTTAATGGCTATGCTACAACTCTCCCTTATGCTTACCAAGCTTTAACGTTATCTTTTGGTAGAGAGAAAGGTTCCATTGTCCATTGACATGATTACCAATCTTATAGGTTCCCGTGGGTCAAGCTATATATAAAGCAGCCAGTTTGTTCAACCACTCTTGCTTGCCAAACATTCATGCATATTTTCTTTCGCGTACTCTGTTTATACGAACAACAGAGTACGTGTCAACAGGTTGTCCCCTGGAGTTGTCCTACGGTCCTCAGGTATCAACCCTTTTCAGCACCGACACATTTCCTTCACTCGCCTTTGTTTTTGATACAAGAATATGAATGTTCTTGACTCTCAATAGTTTACATGCTTGTTTAGATAACATAGAAAATCTAGATGTCCAATGCTCACATGTTGGATGCACCAATCCTGTACACATACCTGCATGCACCTACCAGACATTTTTCTTTACCTCCAACTGCCATAATTTTCTGCAACAGTTTGTGTTTTTGAAACACTTGAGCTGGTGAAGTAATTGGCATTTCAAAAGGTTAATGTGCAGTTGTGTTTTGCAGGTTGGGCAATCGGACTGTGAAGACCGCCTTAGGTATCTGGCAGATAAGTACTCATTTCGATGCCAGTGCCGTGGTTGTTCACAATTAAATCTATCTGACCTCGTTCTTAATGCCTTTTGCTGTGTTAATCATAACTGTGCCGGTGTAGTCCTGGAGAGCACCATCATAAATGAAGAAACACGCAAACTTAATAACTTTCCTAGAGCTCTTGAAAAACAGAAACTTGATTCTCACTTGCAGGTATGCCTTTTTCTTCTTTATAAAACCCAGGGATAGCATCAGGTGTATCACAGATTGTTGGATTCCAGAAATTTAAATGTTTAACAGTTGCACTGGTCTTTAAGGGACACAAATGCTCAGAAGTGAATTGTCTTAACCACGCACAGCTTCTTACTTTGAAGAAGCACCAAAAGGATAACGAACAATTGCCAGCAAAATGAAGTTGGCACAACTTTATGTGGCTGTCAGAATGTGCTCATATCCAATCTTATAATTTATGAATAATAGCTGTTACCTAGACTGCAATACATTAAAAATCATGTACTTTTTCCTGTTTTGTGACCAAATTTTCTTTTCTTAATAGGGTCACAAGCTCAATATTGTAGATATAAATGATGTGGCAAGCCTTGCTCTCAAGTTTAACAATAGCTCCCTTCATATTCATCCTGGATTTTGTTTGCATTGTGGCTCACATCGTGATCTGGACGCTTCGCATAAAGCCATCAACAAAGCTTGGAGTTATATCAAGAGGTACATTTTTATTTCAGCCTAACCTTTTCTTTGAATCATTTTTAACTATATCCTACAAGGAACATGCTCTTCAATTTTTGCAGAAATATATAGATATGCAATTTGTTTAGTTTGGTTATGTTCATGAGAATATTCATTTGTTGACAGGTTGCAGGAAGCAATCATTTCAAAAGATATCACAGGAACCACCCTTTTAGATGCTTCAAGGGCCCTTGGTATTTTGAGATCAACCTTGCATGCATATAACAAGAGTGTTGCAGAGGTGAGTTCCAGTTCTCTACTTCTAGGCACAACTTGATGCATTGTTGTTTCACTTTAGTGCGACTCTTTTTACTTTATCTTTTCTCTACGTTTGTTTTCCAGGGCACAACTTGATCCATGATTGTGTACTTTTTTCTGAACAGATATTTAATCTATATATTCTCCATTGTAAATAGATATAAATTTAATTGTACAGATACTACGTTAATGTGAAACTAACACTTGAGAGCAGTACTATATCTGCAGTTAATGTGAAACTAACACTTGAGAGCAGCACTATATCTGCATTTCATGTAGCCAGCGCTAGATGGGATTACCATCCTTTATTTCAATGTTCATCCTGCGCAGGCTGAGGACAATCTTGCACAAGCATTTTGTTTGGTTAGAGACTTCCAATCTGCTAGGGAACACTGTAAAGAATCAATCAAGGTAAACTAATTGATATTGCTATGCTTTCAGCATTTCATATGTGTTGTCAACAGAATTATTTTTCAAATTTCCACATCTTGATTTCTAAAGAACGAGAACCAGTTTAGGCATATGTGAACAATGAACTGCATTAGTCAAATTGTAACATCCGTTATAAACGGTTTAGATGTGCATATACATTTTCATGTGTGCATATCTTAGACCAGTCGCATCAGGAAACGTCCTGTGGTCTCAAAAGAAAAATAATTTTCTCACCTTGAGTTGCACAAAATGTTAGGACAGAGACAGCAATCAGGACCCGGGATACTTCATAGGACAGCTTTCTTTTCCAATACTGAATAATTCATTGTCCTTTAAACTGCATTTCAATTGTTTAGTGTCATTGCAATTTATTTGTTTCTAGAAATAAATTGAGGTGTGTTATTGGTTATCATATCACTTGCTGCTTTGATATAATTTCTTAGAAATGAAATCTGACTGACATTTCCATGTTTTTTATTAAATGGTAGATACTCCAAACACTCTATGATCCTGATCACATTGTCATTGGATATGAACTGGTCAAGCTTGCAAGCATTCAGCTATCCTTGGATGACCCTGCAGCTGTGGACAGCACAAACCATCTGGGCTTGATATTTGCGCGGTATTTTGGACCGCATGTAGACTTTATTGTCCCATATCAGCAGTTCCTGAAAAGAGTAGCTCACCGGTAGATGTTAATTACTGTGTACCTAGTTTAGTTTTTTACCTACTATATCTCAATTCCATGCAACTGTGAACCTACTGCTGTTTGCTTTGCCAAAAAAAAAAAAAAAATCTTCTTTTTTTTTTAATTCTTTTGTACTTTTTTTCGCGGGTTGGGGGGGGTAAAAATTGAATTAGGAGGGGGATAAAAATGAAAGGGTAAAACGAATTCCCAAATAAGGATGAAAACAGAACAAGAGCAAAGGCAAGGGTTTTTAGTCAGCAATTGATGGTCATATTTCCTAAACTAAGTGGAGATGAAGATAAGGGAGAACAATTCGAAGGTTCAAGGGAAATCAGAATCAGTACGTGGAAGGATGGGTTTCATATCTGCCTTAAACTGAATGGGAACTGAGATTACGTAAAAATCTAATGTTTACTTTTCTAGTTGTTTTCTCTTGAATGGTTGCCGAAGTATGAGTGCTTTTTAAGTGAACTAAGCAGTTGTCAAAAACATATAACCTTATTTTACAAGTAACCATACACAAGTGATTGTTACAACTGCATATACTAACCAGGAACTGTTTCCTCTGACAATCTCATTTTAGTTTTTATTAGATGGCATATATAAAAATGGATTTTGGTTAAAGGGTCTGAATATGGATGGGACGGAAGGACGCAGTAGAAATATCAATCTCATTGTAGAAAACCAACTCAAAGGGGAATGACCTCTAGTTTGTAAGGGCTGCGGGTCAAATTGCTGCCTAGTTAATGGATCAAGAGTTTGTCTGTACGTGGCCTGTCGTGTTTCTTAAGATTTTGGAGCGCATAATAATGCCCTAACCACCTAATTCCCAACTGTCCAAATTAGAACTTGCACTAATGCTGGTCTTTATGTGTTTTGATAAAGTAATGGCATATATTTTGATGGGATGGACATCTGTAAAACATATGATGGTGTGTTTGTGAGCAATAATAATAATAACGGGCATTCTTACACAATAGAGTCAAGAAAGTAGGAAAATATCCGACATTGGGCCGTTCATAAAGATGCTGTCACGCCTACTAATTAAATGTATTATCTCAGTAGCAAAATAATAATTATCCAAGTTGTTGGAAGGGCGGACGAGACGGCAAAACGTCAAAATTAAATTTGTTTTTATAATGATTATAATAGCGGCAAGCAGCAGAGACCTTCTAAAGTGATGAAGAAGATGACATTATCAAATATCATTATAGCTACTTAAATTTGCCAGTACGCATGTTAGTGGGAATGGTTAGGCCATAGAGTGGCTTCTAAGACAAGACAAAATCAATTAAAAGAAAGCACCATAGGAGAGGGGACTTTTTTCTTTTTTCTTCTCTCTTGTTGATATGACAGAGCAGCAGACTCCACACTCTTTCCTTGTTCTATCGTCATCAGCGTAGCATTTGAGACCAGCCCGGCTCCAATTTTAGACTTGTTTTTGTACGTGGCTGATGTTGGAAGTTTAGTAGCC
This sequence comes from Populus tomentosa, assembly GCA_018804465.1. Lineage (NCBI taxonomy): Eukaryota > Viridiplantae > Streptophyta > Magnoliopsida > Malpighiales > Salicaceae > Populus > Populus tomentosa. The sequence goes on along the minus strand of JAAWWB010000345.1, from coordinate 8,396 downwards.
TGACATTAATTCAATATTGTAGCAGCCATGGGACTGGGCGGAGGCACTGCCCGGTTGCTCCTCCTTACTTTCTTTACTTCAGGAATTCATCTCATTTTCTCTGACACGGACCCTAGTGATGGTAATTCAACTGCTTTGCTTCCTTTCTCCATCTCCTTCCTTTATTTCTTCGATTTTGCTATTATTTATTAACTTCTTTTAACCTCATTTATTTTTCTGACAGTTTTCAGAAGTTGTGGCTAGACAGGAGTACTGTTGCTCTATTGTATTTGTCTCATTTCCTACACCCACTAGTTCATAATTCTAACAATGGTTTCTGTGTGGTGGTGCAGCTGCAGCACTCCAATCCCTCAAGAGGCAATGGCAAAATACACCACCAAGTTGGAGGCAGTCTCCTGATCCATGCGGAGCACCCTGGGAAGGAGTCACGTGCTCCAATTCAAGGATCACTGCATTGTCAGTACTGGATTCCCTCCTCGTGATTATGATCAGTAACTTATTATTATTCGTTCATCGTCTCCACTCTTATAATCCATCTAGAGCAAGACCATTTTGTTCATCACTAAGCATTTTATACGTTTCAGGGGGTTATCAACCATGAACCTCAAAGGGAAGCTAAGCGGTGATATTGGAGGACTCACCGAATTGAGATCCTTGTGAGTTTCTTAATATCTATCTTGACTGGAACAAGTTTATTACATGCAATTCAAATCGTACTTCTACGTTAGCAAGATTGCTAATAATTAAGCACACATTTCCACAGAAGGGTCCGGTGCATGCAACAATCAATTTTAAATCTTAATATTCAAGCTTTGAGGTTATTTTATTGCAGGGACCTATCATTTAACACGAACCTCACAGGATCCCTCACTCCTCGGTTAGGAGATCTGCTAAAATTGAACATCCTGTAAGATGAAATACATACCCAATCTTCTACTTGGCAGGCCGGCTTATGTGTCTTTTATTTATGTGTCTTTCCTACACCTCCTCAGAATCCTTGCTGGTTGTGGCTTCAGCGGTAGTATTCCTGATGAGCTGGGCAATCTTGCTGAGCTATCCTTCTTGTAAGAGTTGTTAAACCAGTAACAATTATGAATGCATGAATTAACAGGGGCACTATATGTATCTCCTTCCCTTTATTCAACTGTACTACCCTTCGTCACAGGGCTCTCAACTCAAACAACTTCTCTGGTGGAATCCCTCCTTCTCTAGGTAAACTCTCCAAACTCTACTGGCTGGACCTTGCAGACAATCAATTGACAGGACCTATCCCAATCTCCAAAAACACCACCCCAGGCCTTGGACCTACTACTAAATGCTAAGCACTTGTGAGTATATATTTCTGAAACACCTCCAATATAAAAGATGATTAAACATATTGTATTTAAATGTGCCTAGCAGTGCAATTAATTAAATGGGTATTGCACAAAGAATAACTAATTTTTTGAGTTTGCAGCCATTTCAATAAAAACCAGCTTTCAGGTTCCATTCCACCTGAACTTTTCAGCTCTGATATGGTGCTGATACACGTGTAAGTTGTTAATCAGAACAAATTTTTTTATCTCTCATTACCCCAGTTCTTCCCTTCTAATTGCTTGTGATTCTTTAATGACAGATTGTTCGATGGGAACCAACTTGAAGGAAATATTCCTTCCACATTAGGCCTAGTTCAGACTCTCGAGGTTCTGTGAGTAAAAACTGTCCCAGTTTTATCTTCCCTTCTTAAAGTATTGTCCTCTCTGCGAGCTCAATTAGGACTCTGATTCATTTTGTTTGCTGCAGTCGGCTTGATAGAAATGCTTTATCTGGCAAGGTCCCAAAAAATTTGAACAACCTCTCGAGCCTCAATGAACTGTGGGTACTCTTACTCTCACAGTTTAACAAGACAGTGGTTTCAGTCTGTTAAACTTAAATGAGAATAATCAACCTTTTCCTTCCTAAAATGTTTCTTTCAGGAATCTAGCACACAATAAGCTGATAGGCCCTTTACCAAATTTAACAAAAATGGACGCCCTCAATTATGTGTAAGTCAATCAAAAGGAGGTTCCCTTCGGTTCTTCTAACTTGTTCGTTTCCCATGTTAATGAATCCTGATCTATGATTTACTTTTGCAGGGATCTTAGTAACAATTCTTTCTATTCTTCAGAAGCTCCTGATTGGTTCTCAACCTTACCGTCTCTCACCACCTTGTAAGTCTCCAGCACATCAGAAATGTACTATATATCTGGAAATGTTATAGGTCCGTAGTCTCATTTCAAAAATCCATGATTGATATGCTGCAGAGTTATAGAACATGGATCTCTTCAAGGGACTTTGCCATCAAAAGTGTTCAGTTTTCCCCAGATACAGCAAGTGTAAGTTTTCACCAAATTCCAATTGAGCTCCTCAAAACAATTTTAGAACATGCAAAACTGATCGTTCGTTTCTTTAAATTTTGAAGGTTGTTGAGAAATAATGCACTCAATGGCTCCTTCAACATGGGTGACAGCATTAGTACACAGCTTCAACTTGTTGATCTTCAGAACAATCAGATTTCCTCTGTAACACTGACGGCTGATTACACAAACACATTAATGTGAGAAAGTTTCTAGAAATTGCATTTATTTACATGGAAAAATTTATTCTTTCAACCACTCACCATCAATCTTAATTTTCATTGTCATGCACTCAGACTTGTAGGAAACCCGGTGTGCACTGCTCTCTCGGATACCAATTACTGTCAGCTCCAACAGCAGTCTACAAGGCCTTATTCCACTAGCCTAGCTAATTGTGGCAGTAAAATGTGTCCCCCTAATCAGAAGCTGAGCCCTCAGAGTTGCGAATGTGCCTATCCATATGAAGGGACCCTGTACTTCAGAGCACCCTCCTTCCGGGAATTGTCCAATGTGAATATGTTTCACTCACTAGAAATGTCTCTTTGGGGCAAACTGGGCCTAACTCCTGGTTCAGTTTTTCTTCAGGACCCTTTTTTTAATGTTGACGACTACCTTCAGGTGCAGGTCGCACTATTTCCACCCTCTGACAAATATTTTAATAGGTCTGAAATTCAGAGTATTGGATTTGACTTGACCAACCAAACCTACAAGCCTCCCAAAGATTTTGGACCCTACTATTTTATTGCCTCGCCTTATCCTTTTCCAGGTAACTTAATTCATCTTTTTATTCATGCATGCAGTTTCTGTCTTATCATACTTGGAATCGATAATTGACTAGAAAAACAAAAATATGTTTCAGATGCTTCCAGAGGAAGTTCTATGAGCACTGGTGTTGTTGTTGGGATAGGGATTGGCTGTGGCTTACTGGTTATGAGCCTTGTTGGAGTAGGGATATATGCCATTCGTCAGAAGAAACGTGCAGAAAAAGCCATTGGATTGAGTAAACCATTTGGTAATCAATACATAACATCTTTAATATTCTTGCTAGCAAATGAATCGTTGAGATGCTGGTTAAATGCAGCATGAAAGAAACTTTGGACTATACATAAAACCTTGTTTGTTTCCAGCTTCTTGGGCTCCTAGTGGCAAAGATAGTGGCGGGGTACCTCAGTTAAAGGGAGCAAGATGGTTCTCATATGAAGAACTAAAAAGGTGCACTTACAACTTTACAGAAAGCAATGAGATAGGTTTTGGAGGCTATGGCAAGGTATATCGATCTCCAAGATTAATTTTGGTCATGATTTATAATTATCAGAGAAGTTGAGGAATAGATGCTGCTTAGTCATCTCTTATAGTATTAAATATGCGCCCTCTTGTATCCAGGTGTATAGAGGAATGCTTTCCGATGGCCAAGTAGTGGCAATCAAAAGAGCTCAGCAAGGATCAATGCAGGGCGGGCTCGAGTTCAAGACTGAAATTGAGTTGCTATCACGAGTTCATCACAAAAACCTTGTTGGTCTTGTGGGTTTTTGTTTTGAACAAGGAGAACAGATGCTAGTTTATGAATATATGCCTAATGGAACACTGCGGGAATGCTTGTCAGGTATACATGCTCGCTCTACTTTAGCTATGCAAGTAAGCATCGAGAACAATGCATGCTAAGACATTTAGTAATTTTCAGTTTATTTTTTTCTGGCCCACTAATGGACATGTACAAAGATCCCCAGGGGAATTTTCCTTTTAATCAGTATGCATATGCTGATATGTGAAGTGGATTGATTATAGGGAAGTCTGGCATTTATCTTGACTGGAGAAGGAGACTTCGCATTGCTCTTGGGTCGGCTAGAGGATTAGCTTACTTACACGAGCTTGCAAATCCTCCTATAATCCACAGAGATGTCAAGTCCACCAACATTCTGTTGGATGAAAATTTAACAGCAAAGGTCGCTGACTTTGGCCTGTCAAAGCTGGTATCAGACAGCTCGAAAGGACATGTTTCAACCCAGGTTAAAGGAACCCTGGTCAGCATTTACTTGCTATTGTTTTCAGTATATTGATCAATATGGGCATTGCATGCCATATATATCAAATCTTAATGGTCACATATATTGTGTTAATTATAAATTTGGATGCAGGGTTATCTGGATCCTGAATATTACATGACACAACAATTAACAGAGAAGAGCGATGTGTACAGTTTTGGGGTGGTCATGCTTGAGCTGATAGCAGCTAAGCAACCTATAGAGAAAGGGAAGTACATTGTGCGGGAAGTAAGAATGGCAATGGACAGGAATGATGAAGAGCACTATGGATTGAAACAAATAATGGATCCAGGCCTTAGAAACATGGGAGGGAATCTGGTAGGATTTGGGAGATTTTTGGAATTGGCAATGCAGTGTGTTGAAGAGTCAGCAACAGAGCGTCCAACAATGAGTGAGGTGGTGAAGGCAATAGAAATGATATTGCAAAATGATGGGGTGAACACAAACTCAACAACATCAGCATCTTCTTCAGCAACAGACTTTGGAGCTTCAAGAGGCGGTGGTCCCCTTAGACATCCTTACAATCATGATGTTGTAGCTGCCAAGAATAAGGTGGATGTGGTCGACAATATTAATAATAACAATGCCTTTGATTATAGTGGTGGCTACACTCTCTCAGCAAAAGTTGAACCCAAGTAGCTGTAGCGACCAGCCCTTTTTTTTCTTTTTTCCTTTTTCTATTGTTTTCCTTCCTTCATGTTGATTTATAGCGTGTTCAATGCGATATGAAAACAAAAGGCCATTATTTTATTTGTAGTAGTTTATATATACATGTGTAGTTACCCATTCGTTAACTTTTTTTATTATTTTACTGCTGCTGCTACTATTATTATTATTATTATATTAAAAAAAAAAAAGGGGGGGGAAATGGCCATTCTAGTTGCGTGCAAAACCATCATTTCATAGAAGGTACAACAATAAATTAAAACTATAATTTGGTATCACTTTCGTTTTCCATTTTTTTATTTTGAAACAAAATGAAAATATAAACAAAAAAGTTTGTTTATTTTTTATTTTATCATGTAAAACATAAGAAAAATTAATGACGCATTGTTAAGATTTTCCAAATCAAACAAAATGGTTCTAAAAAATTATGTCAGTGGTTGTTGGTTTTACTATTCAAGAAAAATGAAAACAAATTTCCAACCTCCATTCAAAAACTTGAAAACGTGAAAATGAAAAGAAAAGAAACTGCTAAAATTTACTGGCGGTTGCGGGGCTTCTTTTTTTCAATAGGAATTGGACTTCTTGGTTGCTAGTTTAGAATTGGTTTTAATTGCTGGGCTCTTGATCTCCCCCAACTAATTTGAGCTTCATTAGCAACTCGTGCTGTAATTGGTCTAGAGCCCATATCATGTAGTTAATTAATGATTTGAAAGAGAGAGAAAACATTCTCTCAGATAACGGCATAATATGGAGTATTTTATTATGGAGTATGGTCTAGATCTGGTTGATAACCTAAAACGATGTGTTTTATTATAAATACCACTAGATTTTTGTATTTTATTATGGAGTATGGTGGTTGATAACCACCTAAAACGATGTATATCAGGATAAATACTACAAGATCTTTCATTTAACAGTTTTTTTTATCTGTTTTGGAATATGGTTTATGATAGTAATATTCTTTATTAAATTTCTCGAATATATCATAATAATATAGGATGTGATAATAAAATTAATTTCAATTGACATAGAAAATATATATTTTATTAAAAAAAATAAGATATTCATTTATTTTCTTATAATATTTTTATTATTGCATATATATATATATATATATTTAATAAACTTTGCATTTTTGTCGATTTTTATTATATAAATATTTTTACAAGTAAATTCGTTAAATATAATATTAAATACTTTTTTCTATATTCATCTCTCAAATTTTCCATTTCTGCGGTGGTAAAATAAAATACGTTAGTTTGAGAAAAGGTGTCACGTGCAATTCTCCAACTCTGTGTGCGTGGGCGATTCTCACGCTTTTTCTTTCCTCTCTCCTCTCTCTCTCTCTCTCTTTCTGTGCATCCAGAAGAGGATCCATTTGCATTGTCGAGTTGGAGTTTGTATCTGTAATTGGATAACAAGAGGCAGAAGAAGAGTAGAAGAGGAGAAGCGGTGCAGTGCATAATAATAATAATAATAATACTCGTAATGTGAATGATTTGTTGATTGCGAGGGAAGGAAAAAGCCTGCCTCTGCCTCTCGTAAATGCAATTGAATGAAATTTGAATCTGACGGACGGCCCTGCAACAGCATATTAGATTAGATTCGATAGGAGCGGTGGTAGAAAGGAAAAAGGAGAGAATCTCCTCGGACGAAGAGAGGGAGGAGATGAAAGGCTATCATAATAATCACAATCAAGGGAAAAGGCGATGGAGATGTCTGGTAATAGGAGTGCTATTTCTGGTGCTGCTTTCAATGCTCGTTCCTCTCGTCTTTTTGCTCGGCCTTTACCACAACGGCTTCCACTCCACCGGTAACTCCTTACAACAACATCTATCTCTCTTGTTTTCCCTCCCTCCCCCTCCCTCAGATCCAGCTTCCCTTTCACTTTTTCTGTTATTTTCTTCTTTCGAATCTAACTGATACATACACACTTTACTTTTTACTAAATACACGCCAACCAGATCTCTTTCTTTCTTTTTTTGTCACATCAAATGAATTCGATTACTAAGTTATGTCATTTCGTCTTCCTCCGCAGGACATCTCTCTGATCGACAAACTTCTTCTGCTTCTGCTGTATGTATTTCTTCAATTCAACAATTTTTAATTGAATTGAATTATTAGGGTTTCTTTGATATGATATTACAAGGATTCTTTTCATTTTACGGACTAATTTTATTTTTATTTGCTTGTAACTGTAGACAGACCAGTCAAGCCACATAAAGGAACTTATCAACAACTTTGCACCAACTCTTCCTAAGATTCATCAAGTAATGTCCTTTACTTTTTCCTTGTTTTTCTTGCTAAACTTTGGAACCTTACTCTTATTTATCAGTCTACTTGATAACTGCCACCGTAACTGAGACTGATAGTTGTTCGGTTTTCGTATTTTAGGATTCAACATTAGGCAGTTTAACCTCCCGTCACTTTCTTATACGTATACAACAAGAACTTTGAATGTGTGCGTGCGCGCAAGCTTTTCGATCAGTATGATCACTTTCTTATTCTCTGGCATGCTCAGCCTCCTCCTGCAATATTTTATCATTTATATTTGAGCTTCCCAATTCCCATTAGATTTTTATTTCTAACATTAGTAAGGTTGAGTGATAAGTGGCATATTAGCATGACGCAGTCATCAAGATTCAAGCTTCATTATGTACTGCTAAATGGGGTTATGGCTTTTAAATAAAATATGATATTAAATGCTAAATAGACTAACGACTCATGAATGGGGAAGTACCTGCAAATAACGTGAAGGCCAAAGAAAAAAAGAAACCTAGTAAAGAATTGCAGAAGTACCAACTCTGTCCCTGCCTACAGAGTTGCCTAGATTTGAAACTGAAACCTCTAAACCAAGAAATTTACCATGGACACTATACCTACTCCAAATAAACCTATTGATTGCTGAATGGAGTTGCTGTTGTGTTAATCAGTGGAAAAACATTGGAAACAATTATGTTGAGTTTGCTATATGATTAGAAAGTTGGGAAATGGCAATGGGTTATTGTCTGGGGAAGACGTTTGTTGCGGTATGGACCTTCAGAATGTGTATTTCTAACCTGTTTACAATTGTATCTGACAAATGTGATCATTGAAAATCCCCTCACCATAAAAACAAATTCATCCAGCCCTGATAAATAAATTCGTTTAGAGATAAACAAATAAAATTACAACAGGAATGAAACTGTCAAGTGTATTTAATGAAGAATAAAACATTAAGAAGTCAAAAGAATTCTCTTTTAACTATTCACTCAAGTTAAAAGAGATCTCAGAATCTCTGAAAATTCTCTCTAAATACCATGGTTTCTGTTTC
>JAAWWB010001119.1:0-56264 GCA_018804465.1 Populus tomentosa | reverse complement strand
GGATCACCCGAAATTCAAAGAACTGAATTCGGCAACCGGGCATCGAAGTCGGATGCCGCGAAACTCACGAGTCAAACGTTTCGTCGCCGTGTAAGGAAGAAGTAGATGTAGAACTATAGCGGAAACATACATGCGCAGAGGGAGCACCCAAGTCAACAACTGAATGTCGGCAACCGGGGCATCGAGCGGAATGCCGGCAAACTCACCGAGTCAAAGAGTTGCTTTCTCCTTCGAGAGAAGTATGAACGGGAGAAACGTAGCGGAAGCACTACATGCTCAAGGGGATCACCCGAAATTCAAGGCAAATCCATTCGGCAACCGGGGCATCGAATCGGATGCGCGACTCACCGAGTCAAAGCGTTTCGCCGTTTGCGGAAGAAGTCTGAGGATACAAGTACGGAACATACATGCTCAAGAGGGATCACCCGAATTCAAAGGCAACTGAATTTCGGCAACCGGGAAGCATCGAAGTACGAATGCCGCGAAACTCACCGAGTCAAAGCGTTTCGGCCGTTGGTGACAGAAGTTGTCTGATGTAGAAGCGAAGTAGCAGGAAGCAGTACATGGCTTCAGAGGATCAGCCCGAAATTAAAGGCAACTAATTTCGCGACCGGGGCATCGAAGTCGGAAGGCCGCTGTAACAACTCAACCGAGTCAAAGCGTTCGGGTCGTTTGAGGAAACTGCTGAGTCTGATGTAGAAACATAGTAAGCGGAAAGCAAGCATGCTCAGAGGGATCACCCAAATCTAAGGCAACCATGAATTTCGGCAAACCGGGGCAATCGGACGTCGGAAATTGGCGCGGAAACTCACCTGAGTCAAAGCGGTTCGCCGTTTGAGGAAGAAGTCTGATGTAGAAGCAAGTAGGCGGGAAGCATACATGGCTCAAGAGGGATCACCCGAAAGTTGCAAAGGCAGACTGAATTTCGGCACCTGGGGGCATCGAAGTCCGGAATGCCGTGCGAAACTCACCGGTCAAGCGTTTCGGCGCCGTTGAGGAAGAAGTATCGATGTAGAAAAACTAGCGGAAGCATACAAATGCCGTCAAGCAGGGATCACTCGAAATTCAAAGGCAACTGCATTTCGGCAACCCGGGTCATCGACGTCCGAATGCCAGCGAAAACTCACGAGTCAAAGCCGTTCGGCCGTTTGAAAGGAAGAAAGTATGAATGTAGACAGTAGCGGAAGCAGCATAATGCTCAAGGGCTCACCCGAATACAAAGGCACACTGAATTGCGAGCGACCGGGGCAAAATCGAAGTCGGAATGCCGGCGAACTCGACCGAGTCAAAGCGTTTCTCCGTTTGAGGAAGACGTATGCCGTTGAACAGTCGAAGCATACATCTCAGAGGGATCACCCGAAAGTCAAGGCAACTCATTTCGCAACCGGCAATCGAAGTCGAAATGCCGCGAAACCTCACCGAGTCAAGCGTTTCGCCGTTTGCGGAAGGAAAGTAGTGATGTAGAACATGTAAGCGCAAGCAGTACATTCTCAAGAAGGGATCACCCGAAATTCAAAGGCAACTGAATTTCGTGCAACCGGCAATCGAAGTCGGAATGCCGCGAAACTCACCGAGTCAAAGCGTTTCGCCGTTGAAGGAAGAAGTCTGATGTAGAATCAGTAAGCGGAAGCATACATGGCTCAAGAGGGATCACCCAGAATTCAAAAGGGGCAACTGAATTTCGGCAAACCGGGAGCATCGAGAGTCGGAATGCCGCGAAACGCACCGAGTCAAAGCGTTTCGCCGTTTGAGGTAAGAAGTCTGATGTAGAACAATTAGCGAAGCATACATGCTCAAGAGGGATCACCCCGAAATTCAAAGGCAACTGAATTTCGGCAACGGGGCATCGAAGTCGAGAATGCCGCGAAACTCACCGAGTCAAACGTTTCGCCGTTTGAAGGAAGAAGTATGATGTAGAACAAGTAGCGGAAGCATACATGCTCAAGAGGGATCACCCGAAATTCAAAGGCAACTGAATTTCCGGACAACCGGGGCATCGAAGTCGGGAATGCCGCGAAACTCACCGAGTCAAAGCGTTTCGCCGTTTGCGGAAGAAAAAGTGTGATGTAGAAACAAGTAGCAGAAGCATAATCTCAAGAGGGATCACCCGAAATTCAAAGGAACTGAATTTCGGCAACCGGGCAAATCGAAGTCGGAATGCCGCGAAACTCACGAGTCAAAGCGTTCGCCGTTTGCAAGAAGAATCTATGTAGAACAGTAGCGAAGCATACCTGATCAGGGATCACCCGAAATTCAAAGGGCAACTGAATTTCGGCAACCGGGGCATCGAAGTCGGAATGCCGCGAAACTCACCGATCAGCGTTTCGCGTTGCGGAAAGCTATGTAAACAAGTGCAAAGCATACTGCTCGAGTGGATCACCCGAAATTCAAGGCAACGAATTTCGGCAACCGGGCATCGAAGTCGTATGTCTGCATCACGGTAAACGTTCGTTTTGCGAGGAAGCATTAGAAACAAGTAGAAGCATCATGCTCAAGAGGGATCACCCGAAATTCAAAGCCAACTGAATTTCGGCAACCGGGGCATCGAAGTCGGAATGCCGCCAAAACTCACCGAGTCAAAGCGTTTCGTCGTTTGGCGAAGAAGTTGATGTAGAACAAGTAGCGGAAGCATACATGCTCAAGAGGGATCACCCGAAATTCAAAGGCAACTGAATTTCGGCAACCGGGGCATCGAAGTCGGAATTGCCGCGAAACTCACCGAGTCAAGCGTTCGCCGTTTGCGGAAGAAGTATGATGTAGAACAAGTAGCGGAAGCATACATGCTCAAGAGGGATCACCCGAAATTCAAAGGCAACTGAATTTCGGCAACCGGTGCATCGAAGTCGGAATGCCGCGAAACTCACCCGAGTCAAGCGTTCGCCGTTTGCGGAAGAAGTATGATGTAGAACAAGTAGCGGAAGCATACTATGCTCAGAGGGATCACCCGAAATTCAAAGGCAACTGAATTTCGGCAACCGGGGCATCGAAGTCGGAATGCCGCGAAACTCACCGAGTCAAAGCGTTTCGCCGTTTGAGGAAGAAGTATGATGTAGAACAAGTAGCGGAAGCATACATGCTCAAGAGGGATCACCCGAAATTCAAAGGCAACTGAATTTCGGCAACCGGGGCATCGAAGTCGGAATGCCGCGAAACTCACCGAGTCAAAGCGTTTCGCCGTTTGAGGAAGAAGTATGATGTAGAACAAGTAGCGGAAACATACATGCTCAAGAGGGATCACCCGAAATTCAAAGGCAACTGAATTTCGGCAACCGGGGCATCGAAGTCGGAATGCCGCGAAACTCACCGAGTCAAAGCGTTTCGCCGTTTGAGGAAGAAGTATGATGTAGAACAAGTAGCGGAAGCATACATGCTCAAGAGGGATCACCCGAAATTCAAAGGCAACTGAATTTCGGCAACCGGGGCATCGAAGTCGGAATGCCGCGAAACTCACCGAGTCAAAGCGTTTCGCCGGTTGCGGAAGAAGTATGATGTAGAACAAGTAGCGGAAGCATACATGCTCAAGAGGGATCACCCGAAATTCAAAGGCAACTGAATTTCGGCAACCGGGGCATCGAAGTCGGAATGCCGCGAAACTCACCGAGTCAAAGCGTTTCGCCGTTTGAGGAAGAAGTCTGATGTAGAACAAGTAGCGGAAGCATACATGCTCAAGAGGGATCACCCGAAATTCAAAGGCAACTGAATTTCGGCAACCGGGGCATCGAAGTCGGAATGCCGCGAAACTCACCGAGTCAAAGCGTTTCGTCGTTTGAGGAAGAAGTCTGATGTAGAACAAGTAGCGGAAGCATACATGCTCAAGAGGGATCACCCGAAATTCAAAGGCAACTGAATTTCGGCAACCGGGGCATCGAAGTCGGAATGCCGCGAAACTCACCGAGTCAAAGCGTTTCGCCGTTTGAGGAAGAAGTATGATGTAGAACAAGTAGCGGAAGCATACATGCTCAAGAGGGATCACCCGAAATTCAAAGGCAACTGAATTTCGGCAACCGGGGCATCGAAGTCGGAATGCCGCGAAACTCACCGAGTCAAAGCGTTTCGCCGTTTGAGGAAGAAGTATGATGTAGAACAAGTAGCGGAAGCATACATGCTCAAGAGGGATCACCCGAAATTCAAAGGCAACTGAATTTCGGCAACCGGGGCATCGAAGTCGGAATGCCGCGAAACTCACCGAGTCAAAGCGTTTCGCCGTTTGAGGAAGAAGTCTGATGTAGAACAAGTAGCGGAAGCATACATGCTCAAGAGGGATCACCCGAAATTCAAAGGCAACTGAATTTCGGCAACCGGGGCATCGAAGTCGGAATGCCGCGAAACTCACCGAGTCAAAGCGTTTCGCCGTTTGAGGAAGAAGTCTGATGTAGAACAAGTAGCGGAAGCATACATGCTCAAGAGGGATCACCCGAAATTCAAAGGCAACTGAATTTCGGCAACCGGGGCATCGAAGTCGGAATGCCGCGAAACTCACCGAGTCAAAGCGTTTCGCCGTTTGAGGAAGAAGTATGATGTAGAACAAGTAGCGGAAGCATACTTGCTCAAGAGGGATCACCCGAAATTCAAAGGCAACTGAATTTCGGCAACCGGGGCATCGAAGTCGGAATGCCGCGAAACTCACCGAGTCAAAGCGTTTCGCCGTTTGCGGAAGAAGTCTGATGTAGAACAAGTAGCGAAGGCATACATGCTCATGAGGGATCACCCGACATTCAAAGGCAACTGAATTTCGGCAACCGGGGCATCGAAGTCGGAATGCCGCGAAACTCACCGAGTCAAAGCGTTTCGCCGTTTGAGGAAGAAGTATGATGTAGAACAAGTAGCGGAAGCATACATGCTCAAGAGGGATCACCCGAAATTCAAAGGCAACTGAATTTCGGCAACCGGGGCATCGAAGTCGGAATGCCGCGAAACTCACCGAGTCAAAGCGTTTCGCCGTTTGAGGAAGAAGTATGATGTAGAACAAGTAGCGGAAGCATACATGCTCAAGAGGGATCACCCGAAATTCAAAGGCAACTGAATTTCGGCAACCGGGGCATCGAAGTCGGAATGCCGCGAAACTCACCGAGTCAAAGCGTTTCGCCGTTTGAGGAAGAAGTATGATGTAGAACAAGTAGCGGAAGCATACATGCTCAAGAGGGATCACCCGAAATTCAAAGGCAACTGAATTTCGGCAACCGGGGCATCGAAGTCGGAATGCCGCGAAACTCACCGAGTCAAAGCGTTTCGCCGTTTGCAGGAAGAAGTCTGATGTAGAACAAGTAGCGGAAGCATACATGCTCAAGAGGGATCACCCGAAATTCAAAGGCAACTGAATTTCGGCAACCGGGGCATCGAAGTCGGAATGCCGCGAAACTCACCGAGTCAAAGCGTTTCGCCGTTTGAGGAAGAAGTATGATGTAGAACAAGTAGCGGAAGCATACATGCTCAAGAGGGATCACCCGAAATTCAAAGGCAACTGAATTTCGGCAACCGGGGCATCGAAGTCGGAATGCCGCGAAACTCACCGAGTCAAAGCGTTTCGCCGTTTGAGGAAGAAGTATGATGTAGAACAAGTAGCGGAAGCATACATGCTCAAGAGGGATCACCCGAAATTCAAAGGCAACTGAATTTCGGCAACCGGGGCATCGAAGTCGGAATGCCGCGAAACTCACCGAGTCAAAGCGTTTCGCCGTTTGAGGAAGAAGTATGATGTAGAACAAGTAGCAGAAGCATACATGCTCAAGAGGGATCACCCGAAATTCAAAGGCAACTGAATTTCGGCAACCGGGGCATCGAAGTCGGAATGCCGCGAAACTCACCGAGTCAAAGCGTTTCGCCGTTTGAGGAAGAAGTCTGATGTAGAACAAGTAGCGGAAGCATACATGCTCAAGAGGGATCACCCGAAATTCAAAGGCAACTGAATTTCGGCAACCGGGGCATCGAAGTCGGAATGCCGCGAAACTCACCGAGTCAAAGCGTTTCGCCGTTTGAGGAAGAAAGTCTGATGTAGAACAAGTAGCAGAAGCATACATGCTCAAGAGGGATCACCCGAAATTCAAAGGCAACTGAATTTCGGCAACCGGGGCATCGAAGTCGGAATGCCGCGAAACTCACCGAGTCAAAGCGTTTCGCCGTTTGAGGAAGAAGTCTGATGTAGAACAAGTAGCGGAAGCATACATGCTCAAGAGGGATCACCCGAAATTCAAAGGCAACTGAATTTCGGCAACCGGGGCATCGAAGTCGGAATGCCGCGAAACTCATCGAGTCAAAGCGTTCGCCGTTTGAGGAAGAAGTCTGATGTAGAACAAGTAGCGGAAGCATACATGCTCAAGAGGGATCACCCGAAATTCAAAGGCAACTGAATTTCGGCAACCGGGGCATCGAAGTCGGAATGCCGCGAAACTCACCGAGTCAAAGCGTTTCGCCGTTTGAGAAGAAGTCTGATGTAGAACAAGTAGCGGAAGCATACATGCTCAAGAGGGATCACCCGAAATTCAAAGGCAACTGAATTTCGGCAACCGGGGCATCGAAGTCGGAATGCCGCGAAACTCACCGAGTCAAAGCGTTTCGCCGTTTCGAGAAGAAGTATGATGTAGAACAAGTAGCGAAGCATACATGCTCAAGAGGGATCACCCGAAATTCAAAGGCAACTGAATTCGGCAACGGGGCATCGAAGTCGGAATGCCGCGAAACTCACCGAGTCAAAGCGTTTCGCCGTTTGAGGAAGAAGTATGATGTAGAACAAGTAGCGGAAGCATACATGCTCAAGAGGGATCACCCGAAATTCAAAGGCAACTGAATTTCGGCAACCGGGGCATCGAAGTCGGAATGCCGCGAAACTCACCGAGTCAAAGCGTTTCGCCGTTTGAGGAAGAAGTCTGATGTAGAACAAGTAGCGGAAGCATACATGCTCAAGAGGGATCACCCGAAATTCAAAGGCAACTGAATTTCGGCAACCGGGGCATCGAAGTCGGAATGCCGCGAAACTCACCGAGTCAAAGCGTTTCGCCGTTTGAGGAAGAAGTATGATGTAGAACAGTAGCGGAAGCATACATGCTCAAGAGGGATCACCCGAAATTCAAAGGCAACTGAATTTCGGCAACCGGGGCATCGAAGTCGGAATGCCGCGAAACTCACCGAGTCAAAGCGTTTCGTCGTTTGACGAAGAAGTCTGATGTAGAAGAAGTAGCGGAAGCATACATGTTCAAAAGGGATCACGCGAAATTCAAAGACAACTGAATTTCGGCAACCGGGGCATCGTAGTCGGAATGCGACGAAACTCACCGAGTCAAAGCCTTTCGCCGTTGAAGAAGAAGTATGATGTAGAACAAGTAGCGGAAGCATACATGCTCAAGAGGGATCACCCGAAATTCAAAGGCAACTGAATTTCGGCAACCGGGGCATCGAAGTCGGAATGCCGCGAAACTCACCGAGTCAAAGCGTTTCGCCGTTTGAGGAAGAAGTATGATGTAGAACTATGTAGCTGGAAGCATAACTGTCAAGAGGGATCACCCGAAATTCAAAGGCAACTGAATTTCGGCAACCGGGGCATCGAAGTCGGAATGCCGCGAAACTCACCGAGTCAAAGCGTTTCGCCGTTTGAGGAAGAAGTATGATGTAGAACAAGTAGCGGAAGCATACATGCTCAAGAGGGATCACCCGAAATTCAAAGGCAAATGAATTTCGGCAACCGGGGCATCGAAGTCGGAATGCCGCGAAACTCACCGAGTCAAAGCGTTTCGCCGTTTGAGGAAGAAGTATGATGTAGAACAAGTAGCGGAAGCATACATGCTCAAGAGGGATCACCCGAAATTCAAAGGCAACTGAATTTCGGCAACCGGGGCATCGAAGTCGGAATGCCGCGAAACTCACCGAGTCAAAGCGTTTCGCCGTTTGAGGAAGAAGTATGATGTAGAACAAGTAGCGGAAGCATACATGCTCAAGAGGGATCACCCGAAATTCAAAGGCAACTGAATTTCGGCAACCGGGGCATCGAAGTCGGAATGCCGCGAAACTCACCGAGTCAAAGCGTTTCGCCGTTTGAGGAAGAAGTATGATGTAGAACAAGTAGCGGAAGCATACATGCTCAAGAGGGATCACCCGAAATTCAAAGGCAACTGAATTTCGGCAACCGGGGCATCGAAGTCGGAATGCCGCGAAACTCACCGAGTCAAAGCGTTTCGCCGTTTGAGGAAGAAGTATGATGTAGAACAAGTAGCGGAAGCATACATGCTCAAGAGGGATCACCCGAAATTCAAAGGCAACTGAATTTCGGCAACCGGGGCATCGAAGTCGGAATGCCGCGAAACTCACCGAGTCAAAGCGTTTCGCCGTTTGAGGAAGAAGTCTGATGTAGAACAAGTAGCGGAAGCATACATGCTCAAGAGGGATCACCCGAAATTCAAAGGCAACTGAATTTCGGCAACCGGGGCATCGAAGTCGGAATGCCGCGAAACTCACCGAGTCAAAGCGTTTCGCCGTTTGAGGAAGAAGTATGATGTAGAACAAGTAGCGGAAGCATACATGCTCAAGAGGGATCACCCGAAATTCAAAGGCAACTGAATTTCGGCAACCGGGGCATCGAAGTCGGAATGCCGCGAAACTCACCGAGTCAAAGCGTTTCGCCGTTTGAGGAAGAAGTATGATGTAGAACAAGTAGCGGAAGCATACATGCTCAAGAGGGATCACCCGAAATTCAAAGGCAACTGAATTTCGGCAACCGGGGCATCGAAGTCGGAATGCCGCGAAACTCACCGAGTCAAAGCGTTTCGCCGTTTGAGGAAGAAGTATGATGTAGAACAAGTAGCGGAAGCATACATGCTCAAGAGGGATCACCCGAAATTCAAAGGCAACTGAATTTCGGCAACCGGGGCATCGAAGTCGGAATGCCGCGAAACTCACCGAGTCAAAGCGTTTCGCCGTTTGAGGAAGAAGTATGATGTAGAACAAGTAGCGGAAGCATACATGCTCAAGAGGGATCACCCGAAATTCAAAGGCAACTGAATTTCGGCAACCGGGGCATCGAAGTCGGAATGCCGCGAAACTCACCGAGTCAAAGCGTTTCGCCGTTTGAGGAAGAAGTATGATGTAGAACAAGTAGCGGAAGCATACATGCTCAAGAGGGATCACCCGAAATTCAAAGGCAACTGAATTTCGGCAACCGGGGCATCGAAGTCGGAATGCCGCGAAACTCACCGAGTCAAAGCGTTTCGCCGTTTGAGGAAGAAGTATGATGTAGAACAAGTAGCGGAAGCATACATGCTCAAGAGGGATCACCCGAAATTCAAAGGCAACTGAATTTCGGCAACCGGGGCATCGAAGTCGGAATGCCGCGAAACTCACCGAGTCAAAGCGTTTCGCCGTTTGAGGAAGAAGTATGATGTAGAACAAGTAGCGGAAGCATACATGCTCAAGAGGGATCACCCGAAATTCAAAGGCAACTGAATTTCGGCAACCGGGGCATCGAAGTCGGAATGCCGCGAAACTCACCGAGTCAAAGCGTTTCGCCGTTTGAGGAAGAAGTATGATGTAGAACAAGTAGCGGAAGCATACATGCTCAAGAGGGATCACCCGAAATTCAAAGGCAACTGAATTTCGGCAACCGGGGCATCGAAGTCGGAATGCCGCGAAACTCACCGAGTCAAAGCGTTTCGCCGTTTGAGGAAGAAGTATGATGTAGAACAAGTAGCGGAAGCATACATGCTCAAGAGGGATCACCCGAAATTCAAAGGCAACTGAATTTCGGCAACCGGGGCATCGAAGTCGGAATGCCGCGAAACTCACCGAGTCAAAGCGTTTCGCCGTTTGAGGAAGAAGTATGATGTAGAACAAGTAGCGGAAGCATACATGCTCAAGAGGGATCACCCGAAATTCAAAGGCAACTGAATTTCGGCAACCGGGGCATCGAAGTCGGAATGCCGCGAAACTCACCGAGTCAAAGCGTTTCGCCGTTTGAGGAAGAAGTATGATGTAGAACAAGTAGCGGAAGCATACATGCTCAAGAGGGATCACCCGAAATTCAAAGGCAACTGAATTTCGGCAACCGGGGCATCGAAGTCGGAATGCCGCGAAACTCACCGAGTCAAAGCGTTTCGCCGTTTGAGGAAGAAGTATGATGTAGAACAAGTAGCGGAAGCATACATGCTCAAGAGGGATCACCCGAAATTCAAAGGCAACTGAATTTCGGCAACCGGGGCATCGAAGTCGGAATGCCGCGAAACTCACCGAGTCAAAGCGTTTCGCCGTTTGAGGAAGAAGTATGATGTAGAACAAGTAGCGGAAGCATACATGCTCAAGAGGGATCACCCGAAATTCAAAGGCAACTGAATTTCGGCAACCGGGGCATCGAAGTCGGAATGCCGCGAAACTCACCGAGTCAAAGCGTTTCGCCGTTTGAGGAAGAAGTATGATGTAGAACAAGTAGCGGAAGCATACATGCTCAAGAGGGATCACCCGAAATTCAAAGGCAACTGAATTTCGGCAACCGGGGCATCGAAGTCGGAATGCCGCGAAACTCACCGAGTCAAAGCGTTTCGCCGTTTGAGGAAGAAGTATGATGTAGAACAAGTAGCGGAAGCATACATGCTCAAGAGGGATCACCCGAAATTCAAAGGCAACTGAATTTCGGCAACCGGGGCATCGAAGTCGGAATGCCGCGAAACTCACCGAGTCAAAGCGTTTCGCCGTTTGAGGAAGAAGTATGATGTAGAACAAGTAGCGGAAGCATACATGCTCAAGAGGGATCACCCGAAATTCAAAGGCAACTGAATTTCGGCAACCGGGGCATCGAAGTCGGAATGCCGCGAAACTCACCGAGTCAAAGCGTTTCGCCGTTTGAGGAAGAAGTATGATGTAGAACAAGTAGCGGAAGCATACATGCTCAAGAGGGATCACCCGAAATTCAAAGGCAACTGAATTTCGGCAACCGGGGCATCGAAGTCGGAATGCCGCGAAACTCACCGAGTCAAAGCGTTTCGCCGTTTGAGGAAGAAGTATGATGTAGAACAAGTAGCGGAAGCATACATGCTCAAGAGGGATCACCCGAAATTCAAAGGCAACTGAATTTCGGCAACCGGGGCATCGAAGTCGGAATGCCGCGAAACTCACCGAGTCAAAGCGTTTCGCCGTTTGAGGAAGAAGTATGATGTAGAACAAGTAGCGGAAGCATACATGCTCAAGAGGGATCACCCGAAATTCAAAGGCAACTGAATTTCGGCAACCGGGGCATCGAAGTCGGAATGCCGCGAAACTCACCGAGTCAAAGCGTTTCGCCGTTTGAGGAAGAAGTATGATGTAGAACAAGTAGCGGAAGCATACATGCTCAAGAGGGATCACCCGAAATTCAAAGGCAACTGAATTTCGGCAACCGGGGCATCGAAGTCGGAATGCCGCGAAACTCACCGAGTCAAAGCGTTTCGCCGTTTGAGGAAGAAGTATGATGTAGAACAAGTAGCGGAAGCATACATGCTCAAGAGGGATCACCCGAAATTCAAAGGCAACTGAATTTCGGCAACCGGGGCATCGAAGTCGGAATGCCGCGAAACTCACCGAGTCAAAGCGTTTCGCCGTTTGAGGAAGAAGTATGATGTAGAACAAGTAGCGGAAGCATACATGCTCAAGAGGGATCACCCGAAATTCAAAGGCAACTGAATTTCGGCAACCGGGGCATCGAAGTCGGAATGCCGCGAAACTCACCGAGTCAAAGCGTTTCGCCGTTTGAGGAAGAAGTATGATGTAGAACAAGTAGCGGAAGCATACATGCTCAAGAGGGATCACCCGAAATTCAAAGGCAACTGAATTTCGGCAACCGGGGCATCGAAGTCGGAATGCCGCGAAACTCACCGAGTCAAAGCGTTTCGCCGTTTGAGGAAGAAGTATGATGTAGAACAAGTAGCGGAAGCATACATGCTCAAGAGGGATCACCCGAAATTCAAAGGCAACTGAATTTCGGCAACCGGGGCATCGAAGTCGGAATGCCGCGAAACTCACCGAGTCAAAGCGTTTCGCCGTTTGAGGAAGAAGTATGATGTAGAACAAGTAGCGGAAGCATACATGCTCAAGAGGGATCACCCGAAATTCAAAGGCAACTGAATTTCGGCAACCGGGGCATCGAAGTCGGAATGCCGCGAAACTCACCGAGTCAAAGCGTTTCGCCGTTTGAGGAAGAAGTATGATGTAGAACAAGTAGCGGAAGCATACATGCTCAAGAGGGATCACCCGAAATTCAAAGGCAACTGAATTTCGGCAACCGGGGCATCGAAGTCGGAATGCCGCGAAACTCACCGAGTCAAAGCGTTTCGCCGTTTGAGGAAGAAGTATGATGTAGAACAAGTAGCGGAAGCATACATGCTCAAGAGGGATCACCCGAAATTCAAAGGCAACTGAATTTCGGCAACCGGGGCATCGAAGTCGGAATGCCGCGAAACTCACCGAGTCAAAGCGTTTCGCCGTTTGAGGAAGAAGTATGATGTAGAACAAGTAGCGGAAGCATACATGCTCAAGAGGGATCACCCGAAATTCAAAGGCAACTGAATTTCGGCAACCGGGGCATCGAAGTCGGAATGCCGCGAAACTCACCGAGTCAAAGCGTTTCGCCGTTTGAGGAAGAAGTATGATGTAGAACAAGTAGCGGAAGCATACATGCTCAAGAGGGATCACCCGAAATTCAAAGGCAACTGAATTTCGGCAACCGGGGCATCGAAGTCGGAATGCCGCGAAACTCACCGAGTCAAAGCGTTTCGCCGTTTGAGGAAGAAGTATGATGTAGAACAAGTAGCGGAAGCATACATGCTCAAGAGGGATCACCCGAAATTCAAAGGCAACTGAATTTCGGCAACCGGGGCATCGAAGTCGGAATGCCGCGAAACTCACCGAGTCAAAGCGTTTCGCCGTTTGAGGAAGAAGTATGATGTAGAACAAGTAGCGGAAGCATACATGCTCAAGAGGGATCACCCGAAATTCAAAGGCAACTGAATTTCGGCAACCGGGGCATCGAAGTCGGAATGCCGCGAAACTCACCGAGTCAAAGCGTTTCGCCGTTTGAGGAAGAAGTATGATGTAGAACAAGTAGCGGAAGCATACATGCTCAAGAGGGATCACCCGAAATTCAAAGGCAACTGAATTTCGGCAACCGGGGCATCGAAGTCGGAATGCCGCGAAACTCACCGAGTCAAAGCGTTTCGCCGTTTGAGGAAGAAGTATGATGTAGAACAAGTAGCGGAAGCATACATGCTCAAGAGGGATCACCCGAAATTCAAAGGCAACTGAATTTCGGCAACCGGGGCATCGAAGTCGGAATGCCGCGAAACTCACCGAGTCAAAGCGTTTCGCCGTTTGAGGAAGAAGTATGATGTAGAACAAGTAGCGGAAGCATACATGCTCAAGAGGGATCACCCGAAATTCAAAGGCAACTGAATTTCGGCAACCGGGGCATCGAAGTCGGAATGCCGCGAAACTCACCGAGTCAAAGCGTTTCGCCGTTTGAGGAAGAAGTATGATGTAGAACAAGTAGCGGAAGCATACATGCTCAAGAGGGATCACCCGAAATTCAAAGGCAACTGAATTTCGGCAACCGGGGCATCGAAGTCGGAATGCCGCGAAACTCACCGAGTCAAAGCGTTTCGCCGTTTGAGGAAGAAGTATGATGTAGAACAAGTAGCGGAAGCATACATGCTCAAGAGGGATCACCCGAAATTCAAAGGCAACTGAATTTCGGCAACCGGGGCATCGAAGTCGGAATGCCGCGAAACTCACCGAGTCAAAGCGTTTCGCCGTTTGAGGAAGAAGTATGATGTAGAACAAGTAGCGGAAGCATACATGCTCAAGAGGGATCACCCGAAATTCAAAGGCAACTGAATTTCGGCAACCGGGGCATCGAAGTCGGAATGCCGCGAAACTCACCGAGTCAAAGCGTTTCGCCGTTTGAGGAAGAAGTATGATGTAGAACAAGTAGCGGAAGCATACATGCTCAAGAGGGATCACCCGAAATTCAAAGGCAACTGAATTTCGGCAACCGGGGCATCGAAGTCGGAATGCCGCGAAACTCACCGAGTCAAAGCGTTTCGCCGTTTGAGGAAGAAGTATGATGTAGAACAAGTAGCGGAAGCATACATGCTCAAGAGGGATCACCCGAAATTCAAAGGCAACTGAATTTCGGCAACCGGGGCATCGAAGTCGGAATGCCGCGAAACTCACCGAGTCAAAGCGTTTCGCCGTTTGAGGAAGAAGTATGATGTAGAACAAGTAGCGGAAGCATACATGCTCAAGAGGGATCACCCGAAATTCAAAGGCAACTGAATTTCGGCAACCGGGGCATCGAAGTCGGAATGCCGCGAAACTCACCGAGTCAAAGCGTTTCGCCGTTTGAGGAAGAAGTATGATGTAGAACAAGTAGCGGAAGCATACATGCTCAAGAGGGATCACCCGAAATTCAAAGGCAACTGAATTTCGGCAACCGGGGCATCGAAGTCGGAATGCCGCGAAACTCACCGAGTCAAAGCGTTTCGCCGTTTGAGGAAGAAGTATGATGTAGAACAAGTAGCGGAAGCATACATGCTCAAGAGGGATCACCCGAAATTCAAAGGCAACTGAATTTCGGCAACCGGGGCATCGAAGTCGGAATGCCGCGAAACTCACCGAGTCAAAGCGTTTCGCCGTTTGAGGAAGAAGTATGATGTAGAACAAGTAGCGGAAGCATACATGCTCAAGAGGGATCACCCGAAATTCAAAGGCAACTGAATTTCGGCAACCGGGGCATCGAAGTCGGAATGCCGCGAAACTCACCGAGTCAAAGCGTTTCGCCGTTTGAGGAAGAAGTATGATGTAGAACAAGTAGCGGAAGCATACATGCTCAAGAGGGATCACCCGAAATTCAAAGGCAACTGAATTTCGGCAACCGGGGCATCGAAGTCGGAATGCCGCGAAACTCACCGAGTCAAAGCGTTTCGCCGTTTGAGGAAGAAGTATGATGTAGAACAAGTAGCGGAAGCATACATGCTCAAGAGGGATCACCCGAAATTCAAAGGCAACTGAATTTCGGCAACCGGGGCATCGAAGTCGGAATGCCGCGAAACTCACCGAGTCAAAGCGTTTCGCCGTTTGAGGAAGAAGTATGATGTAGAACAAGTAGCGGAAGCATACATGCTCAAGAGGGATCACCCGAAATTCAAAGGCAACTGAATTTCGGCAACCGGGGCATCGAAGTCGGAATGCCGCGAAACTCACCGAGTCAAAGCGTTTCGCCGTTTGAGGAAGAAGTATGATGTAGAACAAGTAGCGGAAGCATACATGCTCAAGAGGGATCACCCGAAATTCAAAGGCAACTGAATTTCGGCAACCGGGGCATCGAAGTCG
Source organism: Populus tomentosa (assembly GCA_018804465.1). Classification (NCBI taxonomy): domain Eukaryota; kingdom Viridiplantae; phylum Streptophyta; class Magnoliopsida; order Malpighiales; family Salicaceae; genus Populus; species Populus tomentosa. The sequence continues at coordinate 40,928 of JAAWWB010001119.1, read as the reverse complement.
GAATGCCGCGAAACTCACCGAGTCAAAGCGTTTCGCCGTTTGAGGAAGAAGTATGATGTAGAACAAGTAGCGGAAGCATACATGCTCAAGAGGGATCACCCGAAATTCAAAGGCAACTGAATTTCGGCAACCGGGGCATCGAAGTCGGAATGCCGCGAAACTCACCGAGTCAAAGCGTTTCGCCGTTTGAGGAAGAAGTATGATGTAGAACAAGTAGCGGAAGCATACATGCTCAAGAGGGATCACCCGAAATTCAAAGGCAACTGAATTTCGGCAACCGGGGCATCGAAGTCGGAATGCCGCGAAACTCACCGAGTCAAAGCGTTTCGCCGTTTGAGGAAGAAGTATGATGTAGAACAAGTAGCGGAAGCATACATGCTCAAGAGGGATCACCCGAAATTCAAAGGCAACTGAATTTCGGCAACCGGGGCATCGAAGTCGGAATGCCGCGAAACTCACCGAGTCAAAGCGTTTCGCCGTTTGAGGAAGAAGTATGATGTAGAACAAGTAGCGGAAGCATACATGCTCAAGAGGGATCACCCGAAATTCAAAGGCAACTGAATTTCGGCAACCGGGGCATCGAAGTCGGAATGCCGCGAAACTCACCGAGTCAAAGCGTTTCGCCGTTTGAGGAAGAAGTATGATGTAGAACAAGTAGCGGAAGCATACATGCTCAAGAGGGATCACCCGAAATTCAAAGGCAACTGAATTTCGGCAACCGGGGCATCGAAGTCGGAATGCCGCGAAACTCACCGAGTCAAAGCGTTTCGCCGTTTGAGGAAGAAGTATGATGTAGAACAAGTAGCGGAAGCATACATGCTCAAGAGGGATCACCCGAAATTCAAAGGCAACTGAATTTCGGCAACCGGGGCATCGAAGTCGGAATGCCGCGAAACTCACCGAGTCAAAGCGTTTCGCCGTTTGAGGAAGAAGTATGATGTAGAACAAGTAGCGGAAGCATACATGCTCAAGAGGGATCACCCGAAATTCAAAGGCAACTGAATTTCGGCAACCGGGGCATCGAAGTCGGAATGCCGCGAAACTCACCGAGTCAAAGCGTTTCGCCGTTTGAGGAAGAAGTATGATGTAGAACAAGTAGCGGAAGCATACATGCTCAAGAGGGATCACCCGAAATTCAAAGGCAACTGAATTTCGGCAACCGGGGCATCGAAGTCGGAATGCCGCGAAACTCACCGAGTCAAAGCGTTTCGCCGTTTGAGGAAGAAGTATGATGTAGAACAAGTAGCGGAAGCATACATGCTCAAGAGGGATCACCCGAAATTCAAAGGCAACTGAATTTCGGCAACCGGGGCATCGAAGTCGGAATGCCGCGAAACTCACCGAGTCAAAGCGTTTCGCCGTTTGAGGAAGAAGTATGATGTAGAACAAGTAGCGGAAGCATACATGCTCAAGAGGGATCACCCGAAATTCAAAGGCAACTGAATTTCGGCAACCGGGGCATCGAAGTCGGAATGCCGCGAAACTCACCGAGTCAAAGCGTTTCGCCGTTTGAGGAAGAAGTATGATGTAGAACAAGTAGCGGAAGCATACATGCTCAAGAGGGATCACCCGAAATTCAAAGGCAACTGAATTTCGGCAACCGGGGCATCGAAGTCGGAATGCCGCGAAACTCACCGAGTCAAAGCGTTTCGCCGTTTGAGGAAGAAGTATGATGTAGAACAAGTAGCGGAAGCATACATGCTCAAGAGGGATCACCCGAAATTCAAAGGCAACTGAATTTCGGCAACCGGGGCATCGAAGTCGGAATGCCGCGAAACTCACCGAGTCAAAGCGTTTCGCCGTTTGAGGAAGAAGTATGATGTAGAACAAGTAGCGGAAGCATACATGCTCAAGAGGGATCACCCGAAATTCAAAGGCAACTGAATTTCGGCAACCGGGGCATCGAAGTCGGAATGCCGCGAAACTCACCGAGTCAAAGCGTTTCGCCGTTTGAGGAAGAAGTATGATGTAGAACAAGTAGCGGAAGCATACATGCTCAAGAGGGATCACCCGAAATTCAAAGGCAACTGAATTTCGGCAACCGGGGCATCGAAGTCGGAATGCCGCGAAACTCACCGAGTCAAAGCGTTTCGCCGTTTGAGGAAGAAGTATGATGTAGAACAAGTAGCGGAAGCATACATGCTCAAGAGGGATCACCCGAAATTCAAAGGCAACTGAATTTCGGCAACCGGGGCATCGAAGTCGGAATGCCGCGAAACTCACCGAGTCAAAGCGTTTCGCCGTTTGAGGAAGAAGTATGATGTAGAACAAGTAGCGGAAGCATACATGCTCAAGAGGGATCACCCGAAATTCAAAGGCAACTGAATTTCGGCAACCGGGGCATCGAAGTCGGAATGCCGCGAAACTCACCGAGTCAAAGCGTTTCGCCGTTTGAGGAAGAAGTATGATGTAGAACAAGTAGCGGAAGCATACATGCTCAAGAGGGATCACCCGAAATTCAAAGGCAACTGAATTTCGGCAACCGGGGCATCGAAGTCGGAATGCCGCGAAACTCACCGAGTCAAAGCGTTTCGCCGTTTGAGGAAGAAGTATGATGTAGAACAAGTAGCGGAAGCATACATGCTCAAGAGGGATCACCCGAAATTCAAAGGCAACTGAATTTCGGCAACCGGGGCATCGAAGTCGGAATGCCGCGAAACTCACCGAGTCAAAGCGTTTCGCCGTTTGAGGAAGAAGTATGATGTAGAACAAGTAGCGGAAGCATACATGCTCAAGAGGGATCACCCGAAATTCAAAGGCAACTGAATTTCGGCAACCGGGGCATCGAAGTCGGAATGCCGCGAAACTCACCGAGTCAAAGCGTTTCGCCGTTTGAGGAAGAAGTATGATGTAGAACAAGTAGCGGAAGCATACATGCTCAAGAGGGATCACCCGAAATTCAAAGGCAACTGAATTTCGGCAACCGGGGCATCGAAGTCGGAATGCCGCGAAACTCACCGAGTCAAAGCGTTTCGCCGTTTGAGGAAGAAGTATGATGTAGAACAAGTAGCGGAAGCATACATGCTCAAGAGGGATCACCCGAAATTCAAAGGCAACTGAATTTCGGCAACCGGGGCATCGAAGTCGGAATGCCGCGAAACTCACCGAGTCAAAGCGTTTCGCCGTTTGAGGAAGAAGTATGATGTAGAACAAGTAGCGGAAGCATACATGCTCAAGAGGGATCACCCGAAATTCAAAGGCAACTGAATTTCGGCAACCGGGGCATCGAAGTCGGAATGCCGCGAAACTCACCGAGTCAAAGCGTTTCGCCGTTTGAGGAAGAAGTATGATGTAGAACAAGTAGCGGAAGCATACATGCTCAAGAGGGATCACCCGAAATTCAAAGGCAACTGAATTTCGGCAACCGGGGCATCGAAGTCGGAATGCCGCGAAACTCACCGAGTCAAAGCGTTTCGCCGTTTGAGGAAGAAGTATGATGTAGAACAAGTAGCGGAAGCATACATGCTCAAGAGGGATCACCCGAAATTCAAAGGCAACTGAATTTCGGCAACCGGGGCATCGAAGTCGGAATGCCGCGAAACTCACCGAGTCAAAGCGTTTCGCCGTTTGAGGAAGAAGTATGATGTAGAACAAGTAGCGGAAGCATACATGCTCAAGAGGGATCACCCGAAATTCAAAGGCAACTGAATTTCGGCAACCGGGGCATCGAAGTCGGAATGCCGCGAAACTCACCGAGTCAAAGCGTTTCGCCGTTTGAGGAAGAAGTATGATGTAGAACAAGTAGCGGAAGCATACATGCTCAAGAGGGATCACCCGAAATTCAAAGGCAACTGAATTTCGGCAACCGGGGCATCGAAGTCGGAATGCCGCGAAACTCACCGAGTCAAAGCGTTTCGCCGTTTGAGGAAGAAGTATGATGTAGAACAAGTAGCGGAAGCATACATGCTCAAGAGGGATCACCCGAAATTCAAAGGCAACTGAATTTCGGCAACCGGGGCATCGAAGTCGGAATGCCGCGAAACTCACCGAGTCAAAGCGTTTCGCCGTTTGAGGAAGAAGTATGATGTAGAACAAGTAGCGGAAGCATACATGCTCAAGAGGGATCACCCGAAATTCAAAGGCAACTGAATTTCGGCAACCGGGGCATCGAAGTCGGAATGCCGCGAAACTCACCGAGTCAAAGCGTTTCGCCGTTTGAGGAAGAAGTATGATGTAGAACAAGTAGCGGAAGCATACATGCTCAAGAGGGATCACCCGAAATTCAAAGGCAACTGAATTTCGGCAACCGGGGCATCGAAGTCGGAATGCCGCGAAACTCACCGAGTCAAAGCGTTTCGCCGTTTGAGGAAGAAGTATGATGTAGAACAAGTAGCGGAAGCATACATGCTCAAGAGGGATCACCCGAAATTCAAAGGCAACTGAATTTCGGCAACCGGGGCATCGAAGTCGGAATGCCGCGAAACTCACCGAGTCAAAGCGTTTCGCCGTTTGAGGAAGAAGTATGATGTAGAACAAGTAGCGGAAGCATACATGCTCAAGAGGGATCACCCGAAATTCAAAGGCAACTGAATTTCGGCAACCGGGGCATCGAAGTCGGAATGCCGCGAAACTCACCGAGTCAAAGCGTTTCGCCGTTTGAGGAAGAAGTATGATGTAGAACAAGTAGCGGAAGCATACATGCTCAAGAGGGATCACCCGAAATTCAAAGGCAACTGAATTTCGGCAACCGGGGCATCGAAGTCGGAATGCCGCGAAACTCACCGAGTCAAAGCGTTTCGCCGTTTGAGGAAGAAGTATGATGTAGAACAAGTAGCGGAAGCATACATGCTCAAGAGGGATCACCCGAAATTCAAAGGCAACTGAATTTCGGCAACCGGGGCATCGAAGTCGGAATGCCGCGAAACTCACCGAGTCAAAGCGTTTCGCCGTTTGAGGAAGAAGTATGATGTAGAACAAGTAGCGGAAGCATACATGCTCAAGAGGGATCACCCGAAATTCAAAGGCAACTGAATTTCGGCAACCGGGGCATCGAAGTCGGAATGCCGCGAAACTCACCGAGTCAAAGCGTTTCGCCGTTTGAGGAAGAAGTATGATGTAGAACAAGTAGCGGAAGCATACATGCTCAAGAGGGATCACCCGAAATTCAAAGGCAACTGAATTTCGGCAACCGGGGCATCGAAGTCGGAATGCCGCGAAACTCACCGAGTCAAAGCGTTTCGCCGTTTGAGGAAGAAGTATGATGTAGAACAAGTAGCGGAAGCATACATGCTCAAGAGGGATCACCCGAAATTCAAAGGCAACTGAATTTCGGCAACCGGGGCATCGAAGTCGGAATGCCGCGAAACTCACCGAGTCAAAGCGTTTCGCCGTTTGAGGAAGAAGTATGATGTAGAACAAGTAGCGGAAGCATACATGCTCAAGAGGGATCACCCGAAATTCAAAGGCAACTGAATTTCGGCAACCGGGGCATCGAAGTCGGAATGCCGCGAAACTCACCGAGTCAAAGCGTTTCGCCGTTTGAGGAAGAAGTATGATGTAGAACAAGTAGCGGAAGCATACATGCTCAAGAGGGATCACCCGAAATTCAAAGGCAACTGAATTTCGGCAACCGGGGCATCGAAGTCGGAATGCCGCGAAACTCACCGAGTCAAAGCGTTTCGCCGTTTGAGGAAGAAGTATGATGTAGAACAAGTAGCGGAAGCATACATGCTCAAGAGGGATCACCCGAAATTCAAAGGCAACTGAATTTCGGCAACCGGGGCATCGAAGTCGGAATGCCGCGAAACTCACCGAGTCAAAGCGTTTCGCCGTTTGAGGAAGAAGTATGATGTAGAACAAGTAGCGGAAGCATACATGCTCAAGAGGGATCACCCGAAATTCAAAGGCAACTGAATTTCGGCAACCGGGGCATCGAAGTCGGAATGCCGCGAAACTCACCGAGTCAAAGCGTTTCGCCGTTTGAGGAAGAAGTATGATGTAGAACAAGTAGCGGAAGCATACATGCTCAAGAGGGATCACCCGAAATTCAAAGGCAACTGAATTTCGGCAACCGGGGCATCGAAGTCGGAATGCCGCGAAACTCACCGAGTCAAAGCGTTTCGCCGTTTGAGGAAGAAGTATGATGTAGAACAAGTAGCGGAAGCATACATGCTCAAGAGGGATCACCCGAAATTCAAAGGCAACTGAATTTCGGCAACCGGGGCATCGAAGTCGGAATGCCGCGAAACTCACCGAGTCAAAGCGTTTCGCCGTTTGAGGAAGAAGTATGATGTAGAACAAGTAGCGGAAGCATACATGCTCAAGAGGGATCACCCGAAATTCAAAGGCAACTGAATTTCGGCAACCGGGGCATCGAAGTCGGAATGCCGCGAAACTCACCGAGTCAAAGCGTTTCGCCGTTTGAGGAAGAAGTATGATGTAGAACAAGTAGCGGAAGCATACATGCTCAAGAGGGATCACCCGAAATTCAAAGGCAACTGAATTTCGGCAACCGGGGCATCGAAGTCGGAATGCCGCGAAACTCACCGAGTCAAAGCGTTTCGCCGTTTGAGGAAGAAGTATGATGTAGAACAAGTAGCGGAAGCATACATGCTCAAGAGGGATCACCCGAAATTCAAAGGCAACTGAATTTCGGCAACCGGGGCATCGAAGTCGGAATGCCGCGAAACTCACCGAGTCAAAGCGTTTCGCCGTTTGAGGAAGAAGTATGATGTAGAACAAGTAGCGGAAGCATACATGCTCAAGAGGGATCACCCGAAATTCAAAGGCAACTGAATTTCGGCAACCGGGGCATCGAAGTCGGAATGCCGCGAAACTCACCGAGTCAAAGCGTTTCGCCGTTTGAGGAAGAAGTATGATGTAGAACAAGTAGCGGAAGCATACATGCTCAAGAGGGATCACCCGAAATTCAAAGGCAACTGAATTTCGGCAACCGGGGCATCGAAGTCGGAATGCCGCGAAACTCACCGAGTCAAAGCGTTTCGCCGTTTGAGGAAGAAGTATGATGTAGAACAAGTAGCGGAAGCATACATGCTCAAGAGGGATCACCCGAAATTCAAAGGCAACTGAATTTCGGCAACCGGGGCATCGAAGTCGGAATGCCGCGAAACTCACCGAGTCAAAGCGTTTCGCCGTTTGAGGAAGAAGTATGATGTAGAACAAGTAGCGGAAGCATACATGCTCAAGAGGGATCACCCGAAATTCAAAGGCAACTGAATTTCGGCAACCGGGGCATCGAAGTCGGAATGCCGCGAAACTCACCGAGTCAAAGCGTTTCGCCGTTTGAGGAAGAAGTATGATGTAGAACAAGTAGCGGAAGCATACATGCTCAAGAGGGATCACCCGAAATTCAAAGGCAACTGAATTTCGGCAACCGGGGCATCGAAGTCGGAATGCCGCGAAACTCACCGAGTCAAAGCGTTTCGCCGTTTGAGGAAGAAGTATGATGTAGAACAAGTAGCGGAAGCATACATGCTCAAGAGGGATCACCCGAAATTCAAAGGCAACTGAATTTCGGCAACCGGGGCATCGAAGTCGGAATGCCGCGAAACTCACCGAGTCAAAGCGTTTCGCCGTTTGAGGAAGAAGTATGATGTAGAACAAGTAGCGGAAGCATACATGCTCAAGAGGGATCACCCGAAATTCAAAGGCAACTGAATTTCGGCAACCGGGGCATCGAAGTCGGAATGCCGCGAAACTCACCGAGTCAAAGCGTTTCGCCGTTTGAGGAAGAAGTATGATGTAGAACAAGTAGCGGAAGCATACATGCTCAAGAGGGATCACCCGAAATTCAAAGGCAACTGAATTTCGGCAACCGGGGCATCGAAGTCGGAATGCCGCGAAACTCACCGAGTCAAAGCGTTTCGCCGTTTGAGGAAGAAGTATGATGTAGAACAAGTAGCGGAAGCATACATGCTCAAGAGGGATCACCCGAAATTCAAAGGCAACTGAATTTCGGCAACCGGGGCATCGAAGTCGGAATGCCGCGAAACTCACCGAGTCAAAGCGTTTCGCCGTTTGAGGAAGAAGTATGATGTAGAACAAGTAGCGGAAGCATACATGCTCAAGAGGGATCACCCGAAATTCAAAGGCAACTGAATTTCGGCAACCGGGGCATCGAAGTCGGAATGCCGCGAAACTCACCGAGTCAAAGCGTTTCGCCGTTTGAGGAAGAAGTATGATGTAGAACAAGTAGCGGAAGCATACATGCTCAAGAGGGATCACCCGAAATTCAAAGGCAACTGAATTTCGGCAACCGGGGCATCGAAGTCGGAATGCCGCGAAACTCACCGAGTCAAAGCGTTTCGCCGTTTGAGGAAGAAGTATGATGTAGAACAAGTAGCGGAAGCATACATGCTCAAGAGGGATCACCCGAAATTCAAAGGCAACTGAATTTCGGCAACCGGGGCATCGAAGTCGGAATGCCGCGAAACTCACCGAGTCAAAGCGTTTCGCCGTTTGAGGAAGAAGTATGATGTAGAACAAGTAGCGGAAGCATACATGCTCAAGAGGGATCACCCGAAATTCAAAGGCAACTGAATTTCGGCAACCGGGGCATCGAAGTCGGAATGCCGCGAAACTCACCGAGTCAAAGCGTTTCGCCGTTTGAGGAAGAAGTATGATGTAGAACAAGTAGCGGAAGCATACATGCTCAAGAGGGATCACCCGAAATTCAAAGGCAACTGAATTTCGGCAACCGGGGCATCGAAGTCGGAATGCCGCGAAACTCACCGAGTCAAAGCGTTTCGCCGTTTGAGGAAGAAGTATGATGTAGAACAAGTAGCGGAAGCATACATGCTCAAGAGGGATCACCCGAAATTCAAAGGCAACTGAATTTCGGCAACCGGGGCATCGAAGTCGGAATGCCGCGAAACTCACCGAGTCAAAGCGTTTCGCCGTTTGAGGAAGAAGTATGATGTAGAACAAGTAGCGGAAGCATACATGCTCAAGAGGGATCACCCGAAATTCAAAGGCAACTGAATTTCGGCAACCGGGGCATCGAAGTCGGAATGCCGCGAAACTCACCGAGTCAAAGCGTTTCGCCGTTTGAGGAAGAAGTATGATGTAGAACAAGTAGCGGAAGCATACATGCTCAAGAGGGATCACCCGAAATTCAAAGGCAACTGAATTTCGGCAACCGGGGCATCGAAGTCGGAATGCCGCGAAACTCACCGAGTCAAAGCGTTTCGCCGTTTGAGGAAGAAGTATGATGTAGAACAAGTAGCGGAAGCATACATGCTCAAGAGGGATCACCCGAAATTCAAAGGCAACTGAATTTCGGCAACCGGGGCATCGAAGTCGGAATGCCGCGAAACTCACCGAGTCAAAGCGTTTCGCCGTTTGAGGAAGAAGTATGATGTAGAACAAGTAGCGGAAGCATACATGCTCAAGAGGGATCACCCGAAATTCAAAGGCAACTGAATTTCGGCAACCGGGGCATCGAAGTCGGAATGCCGCGAAACTCACCGAGTCAAAGCGTTTCGCCGTTTGAGGAAGAAGTATGATGTAGAACAAGTAGCGGAAGCATACATGCTCAAGAGGGATCACCCGAAATTCAAAGGCAACTGAATTTCGGCAACCGGGGCATCGAAGTCGGAATGCCGCGAAACTCACCGAGTCAAAGCGTTTCGCCGTTTGAGGAAGAAGTATGATGTAGAACAAGTAGCGGAAGCATACATGCTCAAGAGGGATCACCCGAAATTCAAAGGCAACTGAATTTCGGCAACCGGGGCATCGAAGTCGGAATGCCGCGAAACTCACCGAGTCAAAGCGTTTCGCCGTTTGAGGAAGAAGTATGATGTAGAACAAGTAGCGGAAGCATACATGCTCAAGAGGGATCACCCGAAATTCAAAGGCAACTGAATTTCGGCAACCGGGGCATCGAAGTCGGAATGCCGCGAAACTCACCGAGTCAAAGCGTTTCGCCGTTTGAGGAAGAAGTATGATGTAGAACAAGTAGCGGAAGCATACATGCTCAAGAGGGATCACCCGAAATTCAAAGGCAACTGAATTTCGGCAACCGGGGCATCGAAGTCGGAATGCCGCGAAACTCACCGAGTCAAAGCGTTTCGCCGTTTGAGGAAGAAGTATGATGTAGAACAAGTAGCGGAAGCATACATGCTCAAGAGGGATCACCCGAAATTCAAAGGCAACTGAATTTCGGCAACCGGGGCATCGAAGTCGGAATGCCGCGAAACTCACCGAGTCAAAGCGTTTCGCCGTTTGAGGAAGAAGTATGATGTAGAACAAGTAGCGGAAGCATACATGCTCAAGAGGGATCACCCGAAATTCAAAGGCAACTGAATTTCGGCAACCGGGGCATCGAAGTCGGAATGCCGCGAAACTCACCGAGTCAAAGCGTTTCGCCGTTTGAGGAAGAAGTATGATGTAGAACAAGTAGCGGAAGCATACATGCTCAAGAGGGATCACCCGAAATTCAAAGGCAACTGAATTTCGGCAACCGGGGCATCGAAGTCGGAATGCCGCGAAACTCACCGAGTCAAAGCGTTTCGCCGTTTGAGGAAGAAGTATGATGTAGAACAAGTAGCGGAAGCATACATGCTCAAGAGGGATCACCCGAAATTCAAAGGCAACTGAATTTCGGCAACCGGGGCATCGAAGTCGGAATGCCGCGAAACTCACCGAGTCAAAGCGTTTCGCCGTTTGAGGAAGAAGTATGATGTAGAACAAGTAGCGGAAGCATACATGCTCAAGAGGGATCACCCGAAATTCAAAGGCAACTGAATTTCGGCAACCGGGGCATCGAAGTCGGAATGCCGCGAAACTCACCGAGTCAAAGCGTTTCGCCGTTTGAGGAAGAAGTATGATGTAGAACAAGTAGCGGAAGCATACATGCTCAAGAGGGATCACCCGAAATTCAAAGGCAACTGAATTTCGGCAACCGGGGCATCGAAGTCGGAATGCCGCGAAACTCACCGAGTCAAAGCGTTTCGCCGTTTGAGGAAGAAGTATGATGTAGAACAAGTAGCGGAAGCATACATGCTCAAGAGGGATCACCCGAAATTCAAAGGCAACTGAATTTCGGCAACCGGGGCATCGAAGTCGGAATGCCGCGAAACTCACCGAGTCAAAGCGTTTCGCCGTTTGAGGAAGAAGTATGATGTAGAACAAGTAGCGGAAGCATACATGCTCAAGAGGGATCACCCGAAATTCAAAGGCAACTGAATTTCGGCAACCGGGGCATCGAAGTCGGAATGCCGCGAAACTCACCGAGTCAAAGCGTTTCGCCGTTTGAGGAAGAAGTATGATGTAGAACAAGTAGCGGAAGCATACATGCTCAAGAGGGATCACCCGAAATTCAAAGGCAACTGAATTTCGGCAACCGGGGCATCGAAGTCGGAATGCCGCGAAACTCACCGAGTCAAAGCGTTTCGCCGTTTGAGGAAGAAGTATGATGTAGAACAAGTAGCGGAAGCATACATGCTCAAGAGGGATCACCCGAAATTCAAAGGCAACTGAATTTCGGCAACCGGGGCATCGAAGTCGGAATGCCGCGAAACTCACCGAGTCAAAGCGTTTCGCCGTTTGAGGAAGAAGTATGATGTAGAACAAGTAGCGGAAGCATACATGCTCAAGAGGGATCACCCGAAATTCAAAGGCAACTGAATTTCGGCAACCGGGGCATCGAAGTCGGAATGCCGCGAAACTCACCGAGTCAAAGCGTTTCGCCGTTTGAGGAAGAAGTATGATGTAGAACAAGTAGCGGAAGCATACATGCTCAAGAGGGATCACCCGAATTCAAAGGCAAACTGAATTTCGCACCGGGGCATCGAGTCAGAATGCGCGAAACTCACCGCGTCAAAGCGTTTCGCCTTTTGCGGAAGAGTCTGATGTAGAACAAGTAGCGGAAGCATACATGCTCAAGAGGGATCACCCGAATTCAAAGGCAACTGAATTTCGGCAACCGGGGCATCGAAGTCGGAATGCCGCGAAACTCACCGAGTCAAAGCGTTTCTCCGTTTGAGGAAGAAGTATGATTTAGAACAAGTAGCGGAAGCATACATGCTCAAGAGGGATCACCCGAAATTCAAAGGCAACTCAATTTCGGCAAACGGGGCATCGAAGTCGGAATGCCGCGAAACTCACCGAGTCAAAGCGTTTCGCCGTTTGAGGAAGAAGTTGATGTTAGAACAAGTAGCGGAAGCATACATGGCTACAAGAGGGATCACCCGAAATTCAAAGGCAACTGAATTTCGGCAACCGGGGCATCGAAGTCGGAATGCCGCGAAACTCACCGAGTCAAAGCGTTTCGCCGTTTGAGGAAGAAGTATGATGTAGAACAAGTAGCGGAAGCATACATGCTCAAGAGGGATCACCCGAAATTCAAAGGCAACTGAATTTCGGCAACCGGGGCATCGAAGTCGGAATGCCGCGAAACTCACCGAGTCAAAGCGTTTCGCCGTTTGAGGAAGAAGTATGATGTAGAACAAGTAGCGGAAGCATACATGCTCAAGAGGGATCACCCGAAATTCAAAGGCAACTGAATTTCGGCAACCGGGGCATCGAAGTCGGAATGCCGCGAAACTCACCGAGTCAAAGCGTTTCGCCGTTTGAGGAAGAAGTATGATGTAGAACAAGTAGCGGAAGCATACATGCTCAAGAGGGATCACCCGAAATTCAAAGGCAACTGAATTTCGGCAACCGGGGCATCGAAGTCGGAATGCCGCGAAACTCACCGAGTCAAAGCGTTTCGCCGTTTGAGGAAGAAGTATGATGTAGAACAAGTAGCGGAAGCATACATGCTCAAGAGGGATCACCCGAAATTCAAAGGCAACTGAATTTCGGCAACCGGGGCATCGAAGTCGGAATGCCGCGAAACTCACCGAGTCAAAGCGTTTCGCCGTTTGAGGAAGAAGTATGATGTAGAACAAGTAGCGGAAGCATACATGCTCAAGAGGGATCACCCGAAATTCAAAGGCAACTGAATTTCGGCAACCGGGGCATCGAAGTCGGAATGCCGCGAAACTCACCGAGTCAAAGCGTTTCGCCGTTTGAGGAAGAAGTATGATGTAGAACAAGTAGCGGAAGCATACATGCTCAAGAGGGATCACCCGAAATTCAAAGGCAACTGAATTTCGGCAACCGGGGCATCGAAGTCGGAATGCCGCGAAACTCACCGAGTCAAAGCGTTTCGCCGTTTGAGGAAGAAGTATGATGTAGAACAAGTAGCGGAAGCATACATGCTCAAGAGGGATCACCCGAAATTCAAAGGCAACTGAATTTCGGCAACCGGGGCATCGAAGTCGGAATGCCGCGAAACTCACCGAGTCAAAGCGTTTCGCCGTTTGAGGAAGAAGTATGATGTAGAACAAGTAGCGGAAGCATACATGCTCAAGAGGGATCACCCGAAATTCAAAGGCAACTGAATTTCGGCAACCGGGGCATCGAAGTCGGAATGCCGCGAAACTCACCGAGTCAAAGCGTTTCGCCGTTTGAGGAAGAAGTATGATGTAGAACAAGTAGCGGAAGCATACATGCTCAAGAGGGATCACCCGAAATTCAAAGGCAACTGAATTTCGGCAACCGGGGCATCGAAGTCGGAATGCCGCGAAACTCACCGAGTCAAAGCGTTTCGCCGTTTGAGGAAGAAGTATGATGTAGAACAAGTAGCGGAAGCATACATGCTCAAGAGGGATCACCCGAAATTCAAAGGCAACTGAATTTCGGCAACCGGGGCATCGAAGTCGGAATGCCGCGAAACTCACCGAGTCAAAGCGTTTCGCCGTTTGAGGAAGAAGTATGATGTAGAACAAGTAGCGGAAGCATACATGCTCAAGAGGGATCACCCGAAATTCAAAGGCAACTGAATTTCGGCAACCGGGGCATCGAAGTCGGAATGCCGCGAAACTCACCGAGTCAAAGCGTTTCGCCGTTTGAGGAAGAAGTATGATGTAGAACAAGTAGCGGAAGCATACATGCTCAAGAGGGATCACCCGAAATTCAAAGGCAACTGAATTTCGGCAACCGGGGCATCGAAGTCGGAATGCCGCGAAACTCACCGAGTCAAAGCGTTTCGCCGTTTGAGGAAGAAGTATGATGTAGAACAAGTAGCGGAAGCATACATGCTCAAGAGGGATCACCCGAAATTCAAAGGCAACTGAATTTCGGCAACCGGGGCATCGAAGTCGGAATGCCGCGAAACTCACCGAGTCAAAGCGTTTCGCCGTTTGAGGAAGAAGTATGATGTAGAACAAGTAGCGGAAGCATACATGCTCAAGAGGGATCACCCGAAATTCAAAGGCAACTGAATTTCGGCAACCGGGGCATCGAAGTCGGAATGCCGCGAAACTCACCGAGTCAAAGCGTTTCGCCGTTTGAGGAAGAAGTATGATGTAGAACAAGTAGCGGAAGCATACATGCTCAAGAGGGATCACCCGAAATTCAAAGGCAACTGAATTTCGGCAACCGGGGCATCGAAGTCGGAATGCCGCGAAACTCACCGAGTCAAAGCGTTTCGCCGTTTGAGGAAGAAGTATGATGTAGAACAAGTAGCGGAAGCATACATGCTCAAGAGGGATCACCCGAAATTCAAAGGCAACTGAATTTCGGCAACCGGGGCATCGAAGTCGGAATGCCGCGAAACTCACCGAGTCAAAGCGTTTCGCCGTTTGAGGAAGAAGTATGATGTAGAACAAGTAGCGGAAGCATACATGCTCAAGAGGGATCACCCGAAATTCAAAGGCAACTGAATTTCGGCAACCGGGGCATCGAAGTCGGAATGCCGCGAAACTCACCGAGTCAAAGCGTTTCGCCGTTTGAGGAAGAAGTATGATGTAGAACAAGTAGCGGAAGCATACATGCTCAAGAGGGATCACCCGAAATTCAAAGGCAACTGAATTTCGGCAACCGGGGCATCGAAGTCGGAATGCCGCGAAACTCACCGAGTCAAAGCGTTTCGCCGTTTGAGGAAGAAGTATGATGTAGAACAAGTAGCGGAAGCATACATGCTCAAGAGGGATCACCCGAAATTCAAAGGCAACTGAATTTCGGCAACCGGGGCATCGAAGTCGGAATGCCGCGAAACTCACCGAGTCAAAGCGTTTCGCCGTTTGAGGAAGAAGTATGATGTAGAACAAGTAGCGGAAGCATACATGCTCAAGAGGGATCACCCGAAATTCAAAGGCAACTGAATTTCGGCAACCGGGGCATCGAAGTCGGAATGCCGCGAAACTCACCGAGTCAAAGCGTTTCGCCGTTTGAGGAAGAAGTATGATGTAGAACAAGTAGCGGAAGCATACATGCTCAAGAGGGATCACCCGAAATTCAAAGGCAACTGAATTTCGGCAACCGGGGCATCGAAGTCGGAATGCCGCGAAACTCACCGAGTCAAAGCGTTTCGCCGTTTGAGGAAGAAGTATGATGTAGAACAAGTAGCGGAAGCATACATGCTCAAGAGGGATCACCCGAAATTCAAAGGCAACTGAATTTCGGCAACCGGGGCATCGAAGTCGGAATGCCGCGAAACTCACCGAGTCAAAGCGTTTCGCCGTTTGAGGAAGAAGTATGATGTAGAACAAGTAGCGGAAGCATACATGCTCAAGAGGGATCACCCGAAATTCAAAGGCAACTGAATTTCGGCAACCGGGGCATCGAAGTCGGAATGCCGCGAAACTCACCGAGTCAAAGCGTTTCGCCGTTTGAGGAAGAAGTATGATGTAGAACAAGTAGCGGAAGCATACATGCTCAAGAGGGATCACCCGAAATTCAAAGGCAACTGAATTTCGGCAACCGGGGCATCGAAGTCGGAATGCCGCGAAACTCACCGAGTCAAAGCGTTTCGCCGTTTGAGGAAGAAGTATGATGTAGAACAAGTAGCGGAAGCATACATGCTCAAGAGGGATCACCCGAAATTCAAAGGCAACTGAATTTCGGCAACCGGGGCATCGAAGTCGGAATGCCGCGAAACTCACCGAGTCAAAGCGTTTCGCCGTTTGAGGAAGAAGTATGATGTAGAACAAGTAGCGGAAGCATACATGCTCAAGAGGGATCACCCGAAATTCAAAGGCAACTGAATTTCGGCAACCGGGGCATCGAAGTCGGAATGCCGCGAAACTCACCGAGTCAAAGCGTTTCGCCGTTTGAGGAAGAAGTATGATGTAGAACAAGTAGCGGAAGCATACATGCTCAAGAGGGATCACCCGAAATTCAAAGGCAACTGAATTTCGGCAACCGGGGCATCGAAGTCGGAATGCCGCGAAACTCACCGAGTCAAAGCGTTTCGCCGTTTGAGGAAGAAGTATGATGTAGAACAAGTAGCGGAAGCATACATGCTCAAGAGGGATCACCCGAAATTCAAAGGCAACTGAATTTCGGCAACCGGGGCATCGAAGTCGGAATGCCGCGAAACTCACCGAGTCAAAGCGTTTCGCCGTTTGAGGAAGAAGTATGATGTAGAACAAGTAGCGGAAGCATACATGCTCAAGAGGGATCACCCGAAATTCAAAGGCAACTGAATTTCGGCAACCGGGGCATCGAAGTCGGAATGCCGCGAAACTCACCGAGTCAAAGCGTTTCGCCGTTTGAGGAAGAAGTATGATGTAGAACAAGTAGCGGAAGCATACATGCTCAAGAGGGATCACCCGAAATTCAAAGGCAACTGAATTTCGGCAACCGGGGCATCGAAGTCGGAATGCCGCGAAACTCACCGAGTCAAAGCGTTTCGCCGTTTGAGGAAGAAGTATGATGTAGAACAAGTAGCGGAAGCATACATGCTCAAGAGGGATCACCCGAAATTCAAAGGCAACTGAATTTCGGCAACCGGGGCATCGAAGTCGGAATGCCGCGAAACTCACCGAGTCAAAGCGTTTCGCCGTTTGAGGAAGAAGTATGATGTAGAACAAGTAGCGGAAGCATACATGCTCAAGAGGGATCACCCGAAATTCAAAGGCAACTGAATTTCGGCAACCGGGGCATCGAAGTCGGAATGCCGCGAAACTCACCGAGTCAAAGCGTTTCGCCGTTTGAGGAAGAAGTATGATGTAGAACAAGTAGCGGAAGCATACATGCTCAAGAGGGATCACCCGAAATTCAAAGGCAACTGAATTTCGGCAACCGGGGCATCGAAGTCGGAATGCCGCGAAACTCACCGAGTCAAAGCGTTTCGCCGTTTGAGGAAGAAGTATGATGTAGAACAAGTAGCGGAAGCATACATGCTCAAGAGGGATCACCCGAAATTCAAAGGCAACTGAATTTCGGCAACCGGGGCATCGAAGTCGGAATGCCGCGAAACTCACCGAGTCAAAGCGTTTCGCCGTTTGAGGAAGAAGTATGATGTAGAACAAGTAGCGGAAGCATACATGCTCAAGAGGGATCACCCGAAATTCAAAGGCAACTGAATTTCGGCAACCGGGGCATCGAAGTCGGAATGCCGCGAAACTCACCGAGTCAAAGCGTTTCGCCGTTTGAGGAAGAAGTATGATGTAGAACAAGTAGCGGAAGCATACATGCTCAAGAGGGATCACCCGAAATTCAAAGGCAACTGAATTTCGGCAACCGGGGCATCGAAGTCGGAATGCCGCGAAACTCACCGAGTCAAAGCGTTTCGCCGTTTGAGGAAGAAGTATGATGTAGAACAAGTAGCGGAAGCATACATGCTCAAGAGGGATCACCCGAAATTCAAAGGCAACTGAATTTCGGCAACCGGGGCATCGAAGTCGGAATGCCGCGAAACTCACCGAGTCAAAGCGTTTCGCCGTTTGAGGAAGAAGTATGATGTAGAACAAGTAGCGGAAGCATACATGCTCAAGAGGGATCACCCGAAATTCAAAGGCAACTGAATTTCGGCAACCGGGGCATCGAAGTCGGAATGCCGCGAAACTCACCGAGTCAAAGCGTTTCGCCGTTTGAGGAAGAAGTATGATGTAGAACAAGTAGCGGAAGCATACATGCTCAAGAGGGATCACCCAAAATTCAAAGGCAACTGAATTTCGGCAACCGGGGCATCGAAGTCGGAATGCCGCGAAACTCACCGAGTCAAAGCGTTTCGCCGTTTGCGGAAGAAGTCTGATGTAGAACAAGTAGCGGAAGCATACATGCTCAAGAGGGATCACCCGAAATTCAAAGGCAACTGAAATTTCGGCAACCGGGGCATCGAAGTCGGAATGCCGCGAAACTCACCGAGTCAAAGCGTTTCGCCGTTTGCGAAGAAGTCTGATGTAGAACAAGTAGCGGAAGCATACATGCTCAAGAGGGATCACCGAAATTCAAAGGCAACTGAATTCGGCAACCGGGGCATCGAAGTCGGAATGCCGCGAAACTCACCGAGTCAAAGCCGTTTCTCCGTTTGAGGAAGAAGTATGATGTAGAACAAGTAGCGGAAGCATACATGCTCAAGAGGGATCACCCGAAATTCAAAGGCAACTGAATTTCGGCAACCGGGGCATCGAAGTCGGAATGCCGCGAAACTCACCGAGTCAAAGCGTTTCGCCGTTTGAGGAAGAAGTATGATGTAGAACAAGTAGCGGAAGCATACATGCTCAAGAGGGATCACCCGAAATTCAAAGGCAACTGAATTTCGGCAACCGGGGCATCGAAGTCGGAATGCCGCGAAACTCACCGAGTCAAAGCGTTTCGCCGTTTGCGGAAGAAGTCTGATGTAGGAACAAGTAGCGGAAGCATACATGCTCAAGAGGGATCACCCGAAATTCAAAGGCAACTGAATTTCGGCAACCGGGGCATCGAAGTCGGAATGCCGCGAAACTCACCGAGTCAAAGCGTTTCGCCGTTTGCGGAAGAAGTATGATGTAGAACAAGTAGCGGAAGCATACATGCTCAAGAGGGATCACCCGAAATTCAAAGGCAACTGAATTTCGGCAACCGGGGCATCGAAGTCGGAATGCCGCGAAACTCACTGAGTCAAAGCGTTTGCCCGTTTGCGGAAGAAGTCTGATGTAGGACAAGTAGCGGAAGCATACATGCTCAAGAGGGATCACCCGAAATTCAAAGGCAACTGAATTTCGGCAACCGGGGCATCGAAGTCGGAATGCCGCGAAACTCACCGAGTCAAAGCGTTTCGCCGTTTGAGGAAGAAGTATGATGTAGAACAAGTAGCGGAAGCATACATGCTCAAGAGGGATCACCCGAAATTCAAAGGCAACTGAATTTCGGCAACCGGGGCATCGAAGTCGGAATGCCGCGAAACTCACCGAGTCAAAGCGTTTGGCCCTTTGCGGAAGAAGTATGATGTAGGACAAGTAGCGGAAGCATACATGCTCAAGAGGGATCACCCAAATTCAAAGGCAACTGAATTTCGGCAACCGGGGCATCGAAGTCGGAATGCCGCGAAACTCACCGAGTCAAAGCGTTTCGCCGTTTGCGGAAGAAGTCTGATGTAGAACAAGTAGCGGAAGCATACATGCTCAAGAGGGATCACCCGAAATTCAAAGGCAACTGAATTTCGGCAACCGGGGCATCGAAGTCGGATGCCGCGAAAATTCCATAGAGTCAACAACGCCGTTTTGGCCGTTTGCAGAAGGAAGTCTGAATGTAGGACACGGCAGCGGAAGCATACATGCTCAAGAGGGATCACCCAGAAAATTTCAAAGGCAACTGAATTTCGGCAACCCGGGGCATCGAAGTCGGGAATGCCGCGAAACTCACCGAGTCAAAGCCTTTCTCCGTTTGCGGAAGAAGTCCTGATGTTAGAACAAGTAGCGGAAGCCATACATGCTCCAAGAGGGATCACCCTAAATTTCCGAAGGGCAACTTAAATTCGGCCACCGGGGCATCGAAGCTCGGAATGCCGCCGAAACTCAATCGAGTCCAAAGCGTTTTTCTCCATTTTGCAGGAAGAAGTCCTGATGTAGACAAGTAGCGGAAGCATACATGCTCAAGAGGGATCACCCGAAATCAAAGGCAACTGAATTTCGACAACCGGGGCATCGAAGTCGGAAATGCCGCGAAACTCACCGAGTCAAAGCCGTTCTTCTGCCGTTTGAGGACGAAGTATGATGTAGAACAAGTAGCGGAAGCATACATGCTCAAGACGGGATCACCCGAAATTCGAAAGGTAACGGCAATTTCGGCAACAGGGGCATCGAAGTCGGAATAGGCCAGACAACTACCCACCTAGTCAAAGCTGTTTCGCCGCTTGCGGAAGTAGTCTGTGTTGAACAAAGTGAGAAGATTACATGACTCAAGAGGGATCACCCGAAATTCAAATGCCAACTGAATTTCGGCAACCGGGACATCGAACGTCGGAATGCCGCGACCCTCACCTGAGTCAAAGCGCGTATTCTCCGTTCAGGAAGTAGTCTGATGTTAGAACAAGTACGTGCAAGCATACATGCTCAAGAGGGATCATCCGAACTTCAAAGGCCAACTGAATTTCGGCAACCGTTGCATCGAAGTCGGAATAGCCGCGAAACTCACAGCTAGTCAAAGCGTTTCTCCGTTTGAGGAAGAAGTATGATGTAGAACAAGTAGCGGAAGCATACATGCTCAAGAGGGATCACCCGAAATTCAAAGGCAACTGAATTTCGGCAACCGGGGCATCGAAGTCGGAATAGCGCGAAACTCACATAGTCAAAGCGTTTCGCCGTTTGCGGAAGAAGTCTGATGTAGAACAAGTAGCGGAAGCATACATGCTCAAGAGGGATCACCCGAAATTCAAAGGCAACTGAATTTCGGCAACCGGGGAATCGAAGTCGGAATGCCGCGAAAATCATCGAGTCAAAGCGTTTGGCCCTTTTCCGAAGAAGTCTGATGTAGGATAAGCAGCGGAAGCATACATGCTCAAGAGGGATCACCCAAAATTCAAAGGCAACTGAATTTCGGCAACCGGGGCATCGAAGTCGGAATGCCGCGAAACTCACCGAGTCAAAGCCTTTCTCCGTTTGAGGAAGAAGTATGATGTAGAACAAGTAGCGGAAGCATACATGCTCAAGAGAGATCACCCGAAATTCAAAGGCAACTGAATTTCGGCAACCGGGGAATCGAAGTCGGAATGCCGCGAAAATCAACGAGTCAAAGCGTTTGGCCCTTTTCCGAAGAAGTCTGATGTAGGACAAGCAGCGGAAGCATACATGCTCAAGAGGGATCACCCAAAATTCAAAGGCAACTGAATTTCGGCAACCGGGGCATCGAAGTCGGAATGCCGCGAAACTCACCGAGTCAAAGCGTTTCGCCTTTTGCGGAAGAAGTCTGATGTAGAACAAGTAGCGGAAGCATACATGCTCAAGAGGGATCACCCGAAATTCGAAGGCAACGGAAATTCGGCAACCGGGGCATCGAAGTCGGAATGCCGCGAAAATCATCGAGTCAAAGCGTTTGGCCGTTTGCAGAAGAAGTCTGATGTAGGACAAGGAGCGGAAGCATACATGCTCAAGAGGGATCACCCGAAATTCAAAGGCAACTGAATTTCGGCAACCAGGGCATCGAAGTCGGAATGCCGCGAAACTCACCGAGTCAAAGCCTTTCTCCGTTTGAGGAAGAAGTATGATGTAGAACAAGTAGCGGAAGCATACATGCTCAAGAGGGATCACCCAAATTCAAAGGCAACTGAATTTCGGCAACCGGGGCATCGAAGTCGGAATGCCGCGAAACTCACCGAGTCAAAGCGTTTCTCCATTTGAGGAAGAAGTATGATTTAGAACAAGTAGCGGAAGCATACATGCTCAAGAGGGATCACCCGAAATTCAAAGGCAACTGAATTTCGGCAACCGGGGCATCGAAGTCGGAATGCCGCGAAACTCACCGAGTCAAAGCGTTTCGCCGTTTGCGGAAGAAGTCTGATGTAGAACAAGTAGCGGAAGCATACATGCTCAAGAGGGATCACCCGAAATTCGAAGGCAACGGAATTTCGGCAACCGGGGCATCGAAGTCGGAATAGCGCGAAACTCACATAGTCAAAGTGTTTCGCCGTTTGCGGAAGAAGTCTGATGTGGAACAAGTAGCAGAAGCATACATGCTCAAGAGGGATCACCCGAAATTCAAATGCAACTGAATTTCGGCAATCGGGGCATCGAAGTCGGAATGCCGCGAAACTCACTGAGTCAAAGCGTATCGCCGTTTCCGGAAGTTGTCTGATGTAGCACAAGTAGTGCAAGCATACATGCTCAAGAGGGATCATCCGAAATTCAAAGGCAACTGAATTTCGGCAACCGGGGCATCGAAGTCGGAATAGCGCGAAACTCACATAGTCAAAGCGTTTCGCCGTTTGTGGAAGAAGTCTGATGTAGAACAAGTAGCGGAAGCATACATGCTCAAGAGGGATCACCCGAAATTGAAAGGCAACTGAATTTCGGCAACCGGGGAATCGAAGTCGGAATGCCGTGAAAATCATCGAGTCAAAGCGTTTGGCCCTTTTCCGAAGAAGTCTGATGTAGGACAAGCAGCGGAAGCATACATGCTCAAGAGGGATCACCCAAAATTCAAAGGCAACTGAATTTCGGCAATCGGGGCATCGAAGTCGTAATGCCGCGAAACTCACCGAGTCAAAGCCTTTCTCCGTTTGAGGAAGAAGTATGATGTAGAACAAGTAGCGGAAGCATACATGCTCAAGAGAGATCACCCGAAATTCAAAGGCAACTGAATTTCGGCAACCGGGGAATCGAAGTCGGAATGCCGCGAAAATCATCGAGTCAAAGCGTTTGGCCCTTTTCCGAAGAAGTCTGATGTAGGACAAGCAGCGGAAGCATACATGCTCAAGAGGGATCACCCAAAATTCAAAGGCAACTGAATTTCGGCAATCGGGGCATCGAAGTCGTAATGCCGCGAAACTCACCGAGTCAAAGCCTTTCTCCGTTTGAGGAAGAAGTATGATGTAGAACAAGTAGCGGAAGCATACATGCTCAATAGGGATCACCCAAATTCAAAGGCAACTGAATTTCGGCAACCGTGGTATCGAAGTCGGAATGCCGCGAAAATCACCGAGTCAAAGCCTTTCTCCGTTTCAGGAAGAAGTATGATGTAGTACAAGTAGCGGAAGCAAACATGCTCAAGATGGATCACCCAAATTCAAAGGCAACTGAATTTCGGCAACCGTGGCATCGAAGTCGGAATGCCGCGAAACTAACCGTGTCAAAGTGTTTGGCCGTTTGCGGAAGATGTCTGATGTAGGACAAGTAGCGGAAGCATACATGCTGAAGAGGGATCATCCGAAATTCAAAGGCAACTGAATTTCGGCAACCTGGTCATCGAAGTCGGAATGCCGCGAAACTCACCGAGTCAAAGCGTTTCTCCGTTTGAGGAAGAAGTATGATTTAGAACAAGTAGAGGAAGCAAACATGCTCAAGAGGGATCACCCGAAATTCAAAGGCAACTGAATTTCGGCATCCGGGGCATCGTAGTCGGAATGCCGCGAAAATCATCGAGTCAAAGTGTTTGGCCGTTTGCGGAAGAAGTCTGATGTAGGACAAGTAGCGGAAGCATACATGCTCAAGAGGGATCACCCGAAATTCAAAGGTAACGGAATTTCGGCAACCGGGGCATCGAAGTCGGAATAGCGCGAAACTCACATAGTCAAAGTGTTTCGCCGTTTGCGGAAGAAGTCTGATGTAGAACAAGTAGCGGAAGAATACATGCTCAAGAGGGATCACCTGAAATGCAAAGGCAACTGAATTTCGGCAACCGTGATATCAAAGTCGTAATGCCGCGAAACTCATCGAGTCAAAGCGTTTGGCCGTTTGCGGAAGAAGTCTGATGTAGGAAAAGTAGCGGAAGCATACATGCTGAAGAGGGATCATCCGAAATTCCAAGGCAACTGAATTTCGGCAACCGGGGCATCGAAGTCGGAATGCCACGAAACTCACCGAGTCAAAGCGTTTCTCCGTTTGAGGAAGAAGTATGCTTTAGAACAAGTATAGGAAGCATACATGCTCAAGAGGGATCACCCAAATTCAAAGGCAACTGAATTTCGGCAACCGGGGCATCGAAGTCGGAATGCCGCGAAACTCACCGAGTCAAAACCTTTCTCCGTTTGAGGAAGAAGTATGATGTAGAACAAGTAGCGGAAGCATACATGCTCAAGAGGGATCACCCAAATTCAAAGGCAACTGAATTTCGGCAACCGGGACATCGAAGTCGGAATGCCGCGAAACTCACCGAGTCAAAGCCTTTCTCCGTTTGAGGAAGAAGTATGATGTAGAACAAGTAGTGGAAGCATACATGCTCAAGAGGGATCACCCAAAATTCAAAGGCAACTGAATTTCGGCAAGCGGGGCATCGAAGTCGGAATGCCGCGAAACTCACCGAGTCAAAGCGTTTCGCCGTTTCCGGACGTTGTCTGATGTAGAACAAGTAGTGCAAGCATACATGCTCAAGAGGGATCACCCGAAATTCAAAGGCAACTGAATTTCGGCAACCGGGGAATCGAAGTCGGAATTCCGCGAAAATCATCGAGTCAAAGCGTTTGGCCGTTTCCGGAAGAAGTCTGATGTAGGACAAGCAGCGGAAGCATACATGCTCAAGAGGGATCACCCGAAATTCAAAGGTAACGGAATTTCGGCAACCGGGGCATCGAAGTCGGAATGCCATGAAACTCACCGAGTCAAACCGTTTCTCCGTTTGAGGAAAAAGTATGCTTTAGAACAAGTATAGGAAGCATACATGCTCAAGAGGGATCACCCAAAATTCAAAGGCAACTGAATTTCGGCAACCGGGGCATCGAAGTCGGAATACCGCGAAACTCACTGAGTCAAAGCTTCTCTCCTTTTGAGGAAGAAGTATGATTTAGAACAAGTAGCGGAAGCATACATGCTCAAGAGGGATCACCCGAAATTGAAAGGCAACTGAATTTCGGCAACCGGGCATCGAAGTCGGAATGCCGCGACACTCACCGAGTCAAAGCCTTTCTCCGTTTGAGGAAGAAGTATGATGTAGAACAAGTAGCGGAAGCATACATGCTCAATAGGGATCACCCGAAATTCAAAGGCAACTGAATTTCGGCAACCGGGGAATCGAAGTCGGAATGCCTCAAAAATCATCGAGTCAAAGCGTTTGGCCGTTTGCGGAAGAAGTCTGATGTAGGACAAGCAGCGGAAGCATACATGCTCAAGAGGGATCACCCAAAATTGAAAGGCAACTGATTTTCGGCAATCGGGGCATCAAAGTCGGAATGTCGCGAAACTCACCGAGACAAAGCCTTTCTCCGTTTGAGGAAGAAGTATGATGTAGAACAAGTAGCGGAAGCATACATGCTCAAGAGGGATCACCCGAAATTCAAAGGCAACTCAATTTCATCAACCGGGGCATCGAAGTCAGAATGCCGCTAAACTCACCGAGTCAAAGCGTTTCGCCGTTTCCGGAAGTTGGCTGATGTAGAACAAGTAGTGCAAGCATACATGCTCAAGAGGGATCACCCGAAATTCAAAGGCAACTGAATTTCGGCAACCGGGGCATCGAAGTCGGAATGCCTCGAAACTTACCGAGTCAAAGCGTTTCTCCGTTTGAGGAAGAAGTATGATTTAGAACAAGTATAGGAAGCATACATGCTCAAGAGGGATCACCCAAAATTCAAAGGCAATTGAATTTCGGCAACCGGGGCATCGAAGTCGGAATGCCGCGAAACTCACCGAGTCAAAGCGTTTGGCCGTTTGCGGAAGAAGTCTGATGTAGAACAAGTAGCGGAAGCATACATGCTCAAGAGAGATCACCCGAAATTCGAAGGCAACGGAATTTCAGCAACCGGGGCATCGAAGGCGGAATGCCGCGAAAATCATCGAGTCAAAGCGTTTGGCCGTTTGCAGAAGAAGTCTGATGTAGGACAAGGAGCGGAAGCATACATGCTCAAGAGGGATCACCCGAAATTCAAAGGCAACTGAATTTCGGCAACCGGGGCATCGAAGTCGGAATGCCGCGAAACTCACCGAGTCAAAGCCTTTCTCCGTTTGAGGAAGAAGTATGATGTAGAACAAGTAGCGGAAGCATACATGCTCAAGAGGGATCACCCGAAATTCAAAGGCAACTGAATTTCGGCAACCGGGGCATCGAAGTCGGAATGCCGCGAAACTCACCGAGTCAAAGCGTTTCTCCATTTGAGGAAGAAGTATGATTTAGAACAAGTAGCGGAAGCATACATGCTCAAGAGGGATCACCCGAAATTCAAAGGCAACTGAATTTCGGCAACCGGGGCATCGAAGTCGGAATGCCGCGAAACTCACCGAGTCAAAGCCTTTCTCCGTTTGAGGAAGAAGTATGATGTAGAACAAGTAGCGGAAGCATACATGCTCAAGAGAGATCACCCGAAATTCGAAGGCAACGGAATTTTTGCAAACGGGGTATCGAAGTCGGAATGCCGCGAAAATCATCGAGTCAAAGCGTTTGGCCATTTGCGGAAGAAGTCTGATGTAGGACAAGCAGCGGAAGCATACATGCTCAAGAGGGATCACCCGAAATTCAAAGGCAACTGAATTTCGGCAACCGGGGCATCGAAGTCGGAATGCCGCGAAACTCACCGAGTCAAAGCCTTTCCCCGTTTCAGGAAGAAGTATGATGTAGAACAAGTAGCGGAAGCATACATGCTCAAGAGGGATCACCCGAAATTCAAAGGCAACTGAATTTCGGCAACCGGGGCATCGAAGTCGGAATGCCGCGAAACTCACTGAGTCAAAGCTGTTTCTCCATTTGAGGAAGAAGTATGATTTAGAACAAGTAGCGGAAGCATACATGCTCAAGAGGGATAACCCGAATTGAAGGCAACTGAATTTCGGCAACCGGGGCATCGAAGTCGGAATGCCGCGAAACTCACCGAGTCAAATCCTATCTCCGTTTGAGGAAGAAGTATGCTGTAGAACAAGTAACGGAAGCAGTACATGCTCAAGAGAGATCACCCGCAATTCAAGGCAAGCTGAATTTTCGCAACCGGGTATCGAATTCGGAATGCCCGCGGAAAATCTCGAGTCGAAGCGTTTGGCCATTTGCGGAAGAAGTCTGATGTAGGACAAGCAGCGGAAGCATACATGCTCAAGAGGGATCACCCGAAATTCAAAGGCAACTGAATTTCGGCAACCGGGGCATCGAAGTCGGAATTCCGCGAAACTCACTGAGTCAAAGCGTTTCGACGTTTCCGGAAGTTGTCTGATGTAGAACAAGTACTGCAAGCATACATGCTCAAGAGGGATCACCCGAAATTCAAAGGCAACAAAATTTCGGCAACCGGGGCATCGATGTCGGAATGCCGCGAAAATCATCGAGTTAAAGCGTTTGGCCGTTTGCGGAAGAAGTCTGATGTAGAACAAGTAGCGGAAGCATACATGCTCAAGAGGGATCACCCGAAATTCAAAGGCAACTGAATTTCGGCAACCGTGGCATCGAAATCGGAATGCCGCGAAACTCACCGAGTCAAAGCGTTTGGCCGTTTGAGGAAGAAGTATGATGTAGAACAAGTAGCGGAAGCATACATGCTCAAGAGGGATCACCCGAAATTCAAAGGCAACTGAATTTCGGCAACCGGGGCATCGAAGTCGGAATACCGCGAAACTCACATAGTCAAAGCGTTTCGCCGTTTGCGGAAGAAGTCTGATGTAGAACAAGTAGCGGAAGCATACATGCTCAAGAGGGATCACCCGAAATTCAAAGGCAACTGAATTTCGGCAACCGGGGCATCGAAGTCGGAATGCCGCGAAACTCACCGAGTCAAAGCGTTTCTCCGTTTGAGGAAGAAGTATGATTTAGAACAAGAATAGGAAGCGAACATGCTCAAGAGGGATCACCCGAAATTCAAAGGCAACTGAATTTCGGCATTAGGGGCATCGTAGTCGGAATGCCGCGAAAATCATCGAGTCAAAGTGTTTGGCCGTTTGCGGAAGAAATCTGATGTAGGACAAGTAGCGGAAGCATACATGCTCAAGAGGGATCACCCGAAATTCAAAGGCAACGGAATTTCGGCAACCGGGGCATCGAAGTCGGAATGCCGCGAAACTCACCGAGTCAAAGCCTTTCTCCGTTTCAGGAAGAAGTATGATGTAGAACAAGTAGCGGAAGCATACATGCTCAAGAGGGATCACCCGAAATTCAAAGGCAACTGAATTTCGGCAACCGGGGCATCGAAGTCGGAATGCCGCGAAACTCACCGAGTCAAAGCGTGTGGCCGTTTGCGGAAGAAGTCTGATGTAGAACAAGTAGCGGAAGCATACATGCTCAAGAGGGATCACCCGAAATTCAAAGGCAACTGAATTTCGGCAACCGGGGCATCGAAGTCGGAATGCCGCGAAACTCACCGAGTCAAAGCGTTTGGCCGTTTGCGGAAGAAGTCTGATGGAGGACAAGTAGCGGAAGCATACATGCTCAAGAGGGATCACCCGAAATTCAAAGGCAACTGAATTTCGGCAACCGGGGCATCGAAGTCGGAATGCCGCGAAACTCACCGAGTCAAAGCGTTTCTCCGTTTGAGGAAGAAGTATGATTTAGAGCAAGTATAGGAAGCAAATATGCTCAAGAGGGATCACCCGAAATTCAAAGGCAACTGAATTTCGGCATCAGGGGCATCGTAGTCGGAATGCCGCGAAAATCATCGAGTCAAAGTGTTTGGCCGTTTGCGGAAGAAATCTGATGTAGGACAAGTAGCGGAAGCATACATGCTCAAGAGGGATCACCCGAAATTCAAAGGCAATGGAATTTCGGCAACCGGGGCATCGAAGTCGGAATTCCGCGAAACTCACTGAGTCAAAGCGTTTCGCCGTTTCCGGAAGTTGTCTGATGTAGAACAAGTAGTGCAAGCATACATGCTCAAGAGGGATCACCCGAAATTCAAAGGCAACTGAATTTCGGCAACCGGGGCATCGAAGTCGGAATAACGCGAAACTCACATAGTCAAAGCGTTTCGCCGTTTGTGGAAGAAGTCTGATGTAGAACAAGTAGCGGAAGCATACATGCTCAAGAGGGATCACCTGAAATGCAAAGGCAACTGAATTTCGGCAACCGGGGCATCGAAGTCGGAATGCCTCGAAACTCACCGAGTCAAAGCGTTTCTCCGTTTGAGGAAGAAGTATGATTTAGAACAAGAATAGGAAGCAAACATGCTCAAGAGGGATCACCCGAAATTCAAAGGCAACTGAATTTCGGCATCAGGGGCATCGTAGTCGGAATGCCGCGAAAATCATCGAGTCAAAGTGTTTGGCCGTTTGCGGAAGAAGTCTGATGTAGGACAAGTAGCGGAAGCATACATGCTCAAGAGGGATCACCCGAAATTCAAAGGCAACTGAATTTCGGCAACCGGGGCATCGAAGTCGGAATGCCGCGAAACTCACCGAGTCAAAGCGTTTCTACGTTTGAGGAAGAAGTATGATTTAGAACAAGTATAGGAAGCATACATGCTCAAGAGGGATCACCCAAATTCAAAGGCAACTGAATTTCGGCAACCGGGGCATCGATTTCGGAATGCCGCGAAACTCACCGAGTCAAAGCGTTTCTCCGTTTGAGGAAGAAGTATGATGTAGAACAAGTAGCGGAAGCATACATGCTCAAGAGGGATCACCCAAATTCAAGGGCAACTGATTTTCGGCAACCGGGGCATCGATTTCGGAATGCTGCGAAACTCACCGAGTCAAAGCGTTTCTCCGTTTGCGGAAGAAGTATGATTTAGAACAAGTAGCGGAAGCATACATGCTCAAGAGGGATCACCCAAATTCAAAGGCAACTGAATTTCGGCAACCGGGGCATCGATTTCGGAATGCCGCGAAACTCACCGAGTCAAAGCGTTTCGCCGTTTGCGGAAGAAGTCTGATGTAGAACAAGTAGCGGAAGCATACATGCTCAAGAGGGATCACCCGAAATTCAAAGGCAACTGAATTTCGGCAACCGGGGCATCGATGTTGGAATGCCGCGAAAATCATCGAGTCAAAGCGTTTGGCCGTTTGCAGAAGAAGTTTGATGTAGGACAAGCAGCGGAAGCATACATGCTCAAGAGGTATCACCCGAAATTCAAAGGCAACTGAATTTCGGCAACCGGGGCATCGAAGTCGGAATGCTGCGAAACTCACCGAGTTAAAGCCTTTCTCCGTTTGAGGAAGAAGTAGGATGTAGAACAAGTAGCGGAAGCATACATGCTCAAGAGGGATCACCCAAATTCAAAGGCAACTGAATTTCGGCAACCGTGGCATCGAAGTCGAAATTTCGCGAAACTCACCGAGTCAAAGCCTTTCTCCGTTTCAGGAAGAAGTATGATGTAGTACAAGTAGCGGAAGCATACATGCTCAAGAGGGATCACCCAAATTCAAAGGCAACTGAATTTCGGCAATCGTGGCATCGAAGTCGGAATGCCGCGAAACTAACCGTGTCAAAGCGTTTGGCCGTTTGCGGAAGAAGTCTGATGTAGGACAAGTAGCGGAAGCATACATGCTCAAGAGGGATCACCCGAAATGCAAAGGAAACTGAATTTCGGGAACCGTGGCATCGAAATCGGAATGCCGCGAAACTCACCGAGTCAAAGCGTTTGGCCGTTAGCGGAAGAAGTCTGATGTAGGACAAGTAGCGGAAGCATACATGCTCAAGAGGGATCATCCGAAATTCAAAGGCAACTGAATTTCGGCAACCTGGTCATCAAAGTTTGAATGCCGCGAAACTAACCGAGTCAAAGCTTTTGGCCGTTTGCGGAAGAAGTCTGATGGAGGACAAGTAGCGGAAGCATACATGCTCAAGAGGGATCATCCGAAATTCAAAGGCAACTGAATTTCGGCAACCTGGTCATCAAAGTCTGAATGCCGCGAAACTCACCGAGTCAAAGCGTTTCTCCGTTTGAGGAAGAAGTTTGATTTAGAGCAAGTATAGGAAGCAAATATGCTCAAGAGGGATCACCCGAAATTCAAAGGCAACTGAATTTCGGCATCAGGGGCATCGTAGTCGGAATGCCGCGAAAATCATCGAGTCAAAGTGTTTGGCCGTTTGCGGAAGAAATCTGATGTAGGACAAGTAGCGGAAGCATACATGCTCAAGAGGGATCACCCGAAATTCAAAGGCAACGGAATTTCGGCAACCGGGGCATCGAAGTCGGAATGCCGCGAAACTCACCGAGTCAAAGCGTTTCTACGTTTGAGGAAGAAGTATGATTTAGCACAAGTATAGGAAGCATACATGCTCAAGAGGGATCACCCAAAATTCAAAGGCAACTAAATTTCAGCAACCGGGGCATCGAAGTCGGAATGCCATGAAACTCACCGAGTCAAAGCGTTTCTCCGTTTGAGGAAGAAGTATGATTTAGAACAAGTAGCGGAAGCATACATGCTCAAGAGGGATCACCCAAATTCAAAGGCAACTGAATTTCGGCAACCGGGGCATCGATTTCGGAAAGCCGCGAAACTCACCGAGTCAAAGCGTTTCTCCGTTTGAGGAAGAAGTATGATTTAGAACAAGTATAGGAAGCATACATGCTCAAGAGGGATCACCCAAATTCAACGGCAACTGAATTTCCGCAACCGGGGCATCGATTTCGGAATGCCGCGAAACTCACCGAGTCAAAGCGTTTCTCCGTTTGAGGAAGAAGTATGATTTAGAACAAGTAGCGGAAGCATACATGCTCAAGAGGGATCACCCAAATTCAAAGGCAACTGAATTTCGGCAACCGGGGCATCGATTTCGGAATGCCGCGAAACTCACCGAGTCAAAGCGTTTCGCTGTTTGCGGAAGAAGTCTGATGTAGAACAAGTAGCGGAAGCATACATGCTCAAGAGGGATCACCCGAAATTCAAAGGCAACTGAATTTCGGCAACCGGGGCATCGAAGTCGGAATGCCGCGAAAATCATCGAGTCAAAGCGTTTGGCCGTTTGCGGAAGAAGTCTGATGTAGGACAAGCAGCGGAAGCATACATGCTCAAGAGGGATCACCCGAAATTCAAAGGCAACTGAATTTCGGCAACCGGGGCATCGAAGTCGGAATGCCGCGAAACTCACCGAGTCAAAGCGTTTCTCCGTTTGAGGAAGAAGTATGATGTAGAACAAGTAGCGGAAGCATACATGCTCAAGAGGGATCACCCAAATTCAAAGGCAACTGAATTTCGGCAACCGTGGCATCGAAGTCGAAATGCCGCGAAACTCACCGAGTCAAAGCCTTTCTCCGTTTGAGGAAGAAGTATGATGTAGAACAAGTAGCGGAAGCATACATGCTCAAGAGGGATCACCCGAAATTCAAAGGCAACTGAATTTCGGCAATCGTGGCATCGAAGTCGGAATGCCGCGAAACTTACCGAGTCAAAGCGTTTGGCCGTTTGCGGAAGAAGTCTGATGTAGGACAAGTAGCGGAAGCATACATGCTGAAGAGGGATCATCCGAAATTCAAAGCCAACTGAATTTCGGCAACCTGGTCATCGAAGTCGGAATGCCGCGAAACTCACCGAGTCAAAGCGTTTCTCCGTTTGAGGAAGAAGTCTGATGTAGGACAAGTAGCGGAAGCATACATGCTCAAGAGGGATCATCCGAAATTCAAAGGCAACTGAATTTCGGCAACCTGGTCATCAAAGTTTGAATGCCGCGAAACTAACCGAGTCAAAGCGTTTGGCCGTTTGCGGAAGAAGTCTGATGGAGGACAAGTAGCGGAAGCATACATGCTCAAGAGGGATCATCCGAAATTCAAAGGCAACTGAATTTCGGCAACCTGGTCATCAAAGTCTGAATGCCGCGAAACTCACCGAGTCAAAGCGTTTCTCTGTTTGAGGAAGAAGTTTGATTTAGAGCAAGTATAGGAAGCAAATATGCTCAAGAGGGATCACCCGAAATTCAAAGGCAACTCAATTTCGGCAACCGGGGCATCGAAGTCGGAATGCCGCGAAACTCACCGAGTCAAAGCGTTTCTCCGTTTGAGGAAGAAGTGTGATGTAGAACAAGTAGCGGAAGCATACATGCTCAAGAGGGATCACCCGAAATTCAAAGGCAACTGAATTTCGGCAACCGGGGCATCGAAGTCGGATTTCCGCGAAACTCACTGAGTCAAAGTGTTTCGCCGTTTCCGGAAGTTGTCTGATGTAGAACAAGTAGTGCAAGCATACATGCTCAAGAGGGATCTCCCGAAATTCAAAGGCAACTGAATTTCGGCAACCGGGGCATCAAAGTCGGAATAACGCGAAACTCACATAGTCAAAGCGTTTCGCCGTTTGTGGAAGAAGTCTGATGTAGAACAAGTAGCGGAAGCATACATGCTCAAGAGGGATCACCTGAAATGCAAAGGCAACTGAATTTCGGCAACCGGGGCATCGAAGTCGGAATGCCTCGAAACTCACCGAGTCAAAGCGTTTCTCCGTTTGAGGAAGAAGTATGATTTAGAACAAGTATAGGAAGCATACATGCTCAAGAGGGATCACCCAAAATTCAAAGGCAACTGAATTTCAGCTACCGGGGCATCGAAGTCGGAATGCCATGAAACTCACCGAGTCAAAGCATTTCTCCGTTTGAGGAAGAAGTATGATTTAGAACAAGTATAGGAAGCATACATGCTCAAGAGGGATCACCCAAATTCAACGGCAACTGAATTTCGGCAACCGGGGCATCGATTTCGGAATGCCGCGAAACTCACCGAGTCAAAGCGTTTCTCCGTTTGAGGAAGAAGTATGATTTAGAACAAGTATAGGAAGCATACAGTCTCAAGAGGGATCACCCAAATTCAACGGCAACTGAATTTCGGCAACCGGGGCATCGATTTCGGAATGCCGCGAAACTCACCGAGTCAAAGCGTTTGGCCGTTAGCGGAAGAAGTCTGATGTAGGACAAGTAGCGGAAGCATACATGCTCAAGAGGGATCATCCGAAATTCAAAGGCAACTGAATTTCGGCAACCTGGTCATCAAAGTTTGAATGCCGCGAAACTCACCGAGTCAAAGCGTTTCTCCGTTTGAGGAAGAAATCTGATGTAGGACAAGTAGCGGAAGCATACATGCTCAAGAGGGATCACCCGAAATTCAAAGGCAACGGAATTTCGGCAACCGGGGCATCGAAGTCGGAATGCCGCGAAACTCACCGAGTCAAAGCGTTTCTACGTTTGAGGAAGAAGTATGATTTAGAACAAGTATAGGAAGCATACATGCTCAAGAGGGATCACCCAAAATTCAAAGGCAACTGAATTTCAGCTACCGGGGCATCGAAGTCGGAATGCCATGAAACTCACCGAGTCAAAGCATTTCTCCGTTTGAGGAAGAAGTATGATTTAGAACAAGTATAGGAAGCATACATGCTCAAGAGGGATCACCCAAATTCAACGGCAACTGAATTTCGGCAACCGGGGCATCGATTTCGGAATGCCGCGAAACTCACCGAGTCAAAGCGTTTCTCCGTTTGAGGAAGAAGTATGATTTAGAACAAGTATAGGAAGCATACAGTCTCAAGAGGGATCACCCAAATTCAACGGCAACTGAATTTCGGCAACCGGGGCATCGATTTCGGAATGCCGCGAAACTCACCGAGTCAAAGCGTTTCTCCGTTTGAGGAAGAAGTATGATTTAGAACAAGTATAGGAAGCATACATGCTCAAGAGGGATCACCCAAATTCAAAGGCAACTGAATTTCGGCAACCGGGGCATCGATTTCGGAATGCCGCGAAACTCACCGAGTCAAAGCGTTTCGTTGTTTGCGGAAGAAGTCTGATGTAGAACAAGTAGCGGAAGCATACATGCTCAAGAGGGATCACCCGAAATTCAAAGGCAACAGAATTTCGGCAACCGGGGCATCGATGTCGGAATGCCGCGAAAATCATCGAGTCAAAGCGTTTGGCCGTTTGCAGAAGAAGTTTGATGTAGGACAAGCAGCGGAAGCATACATGCTCAAGAGGTATCACCCGAAATTCAAAGGCAACTGAATTTCGGCAACCGGGGCATCGAAGTCGGAATGCCGCGAAACTCACCGAGTTAAAGCCTTTCTCCGTTTGAGGAAGAAGTAGGATGTAGAACAAGTAGCGGAAGCATACATGCTCAAGAGGGATCACCCAAATTCAAAGGCAACTGAATTTCGGCAACCGTGGCATCGAAGTCGAAATGCCGCGAAACTCACCGAGTCAAAGCCTTTCTCCGTTTCAGGAAGAAGTATGATGTAGTACAAGTAGCGGAAGCATACATGCTCAAGAGGGATCACCCAAATTCAAAGGCAACTGAATTTCGGCAATCGTGGCATCGAAGTCGGAATGCCGCGAAACTAACCGTGTCAAAGCGTTTGGCCGTTTGCGGAAGAAGTCTGATGTAGGACAAGTAGCGGAAGCATACATGCTGAAGAGGGATCATCCGAAATTCAAAGCCAACTGAATTTCGGCAACCTGGTCATCGAAGTCGGAATGCCGCGAAACTCACCGAGTCAAAGCGTTTCTCCGTTTGAGGAAGAAGTATGATTTAGAACAATTATAGGAAGCAAACATGCTCAAGAGGGATCACCCGAAATTCAAAGGCAACTGAATTTCGGCATCCGGGGCATCGTAGTCGGAATGCCGCGAAAATCATCGAGTCAAAGTGTTTGGCCGTTTGCGTAAGAATTATGATGTAGGACAAGTAGCGGAAGCATACATGCTCAAGAGGGATCACCCGAAATTCAAAGGCAACGGAATTTCAGCAACCGGGGCATCGAAGTCGGAATGCCGTGAAAATCATCGAGTCAAAGTGTTTGGCCGTTTGCAGAAGAAGTCTGATGTAGGACAAGTAGCGGAAGCATACATGCTCAAGAGGGATCACCCGAAATTCAAAGGCAATTGAATTTCGGCAACCGGGGCATCGAAGTTGGAATGCCGCGAAACTCACCGAGTCAAAGCCTTTCTCCGTTTCAGGAAGAAGTATGATGTAGAACAAGTAGCGGAAGCATACATGCTCAACAGGGATCACCCAAATTCAAAGGCAACTGAATTTCGGCAACCGGGGCATCGATTTCGGAATGCCGCGAACTCACCGAGTCAAAGCGTTTCGCCGTTTGCGGAAGAAGTATGATGTAGAACAAGTAGCGGAAGCACACATTCTCAAGAGGGATCTCCCAAAATTCAAAGCCAATTGAATTTCAGCAACCGTGGCATCGAAGTCGGAAAGCCGCGAAACTCACTGTTTGAGGAAGAAGTATGATGTAGAACAAGTAGCGGAAGCATACATGCTTAAGTGGGATCACCCGAAATTCAAAGGCAACTGAATTTCAGCAACTGGGGCATCAAACTCGGAATAGCGCGAAACTCACATAGTCAAAGTGTTTCGCCGTTTGCGGAAGAAGTCTGATGTAGAACAAGTAGCGGAAGCATACATGCTCAAGAGGGATCACCGGAAATGCAAAGGCAACTGAATTTCGGAAACCGTGGCATCGAAGTCGGAATGCCGCGAAACTAACCGAGTCAAAGCGTTTGGCCGTTTGCGGAAGAAGTCTGATGTAGGACAAGTAGCGGAAGCATACATGCTAAAGAGGGATCATCCGAAATTCAAAGGCAACTGAATTTCGGCAACCTGGTCATCGAAGTCGGAATGCCGTGAAACTCACCGAGTCAAAGCGTTTCTCCGTTTGAGGAAGAAGTATGATTTAGAACAAGTATAGGAAGCAAACATGCTCAAGAGGGATCACCCGAAATTCAAAGGCAACTGAATTTCGGCATCCGGGGCATCGTAGTCGGAATGCCGTGAAAATCATCGAGTCAATGTGTTTGGCCGTTTGCGGAAGAAGTTTGATGTAGAACAAGTAGCGGAAGCATACATGCTCAAGAGGGATCACCCGAAATTCGAAGGCAATGGAATTTCGGCAACCGGGGCATCGAAGTCGGAATGCCGCGAAAATCATCGAGTCAAAGTGTTTGGCCGTTTGCAGAAGAAGTCTGATGTAGGTCAAGTAGCGGAAGCATACATGCTCAAGAGGGATCACCCGAAATTCAAAGGCAACTGAATTTCGGCAACCGGGGCATCGAAGTCGGAATGCCGCGAAAATCACCGAGTCAAAGCCTTTCTCCGTTTCAGGAAGAAGTATGATGTAGAACAAGTAGCGGAAGCATACATGCTCAACAGGGATCACCCAAATTCTAAGGCAACTGAATTTCGGCAACCGGGGCATTGAAGTCGGAATGCCGCGAAACTCACCGAGTCAAAGCGTTTCGCTGTTTGCGGAAGAAGTATGATGTAGAACAAGTAGCGGAAGCATACATGCTCAAGAGGGATCTCCCAAAATTCAAAGCCAATTGAATTTCAGCAACCGTGGCATCGAAGTCGGAATGCCGCGAAACTCACTGTTTGAGGAAGAAGTATGATGTAGAACAAGTAGCGGAAGCATACATGCTCAAGTGGGATCACCCGAAATTCAAAGGCAACTGAATTTCAGCAACTGGGGCATCAAACTCGGAATAGCGCGAAACTCACATAGTCAAAGTGTTTCGCCGTTTGCGGAAGAAGTCTGATGTTGAACAAGTGGCGGAAGCATACATGCTCAAGAGGGATCACCCGAAATGCAAAGGCAACTGAATTTCGGCAACCGTGGCATCGAAATCGGAATGCCGCGAAACTCACTGAGTCAAAGCGTTTGGCCGTTTGCGGAAGAAGTCTGATGTAGGACAAGTAGCGGAAGCATACATGCTCAAGAGGGATCACCCGAAATGCAAAGGCAACTGAATTTCGGCAACCGTGGCATCGAAGTCGGAATGCCGCGAAACTAACCGAGTCAAAGCGTTTGGCCGTTTGCGGAAGAAGTCTGATGTAGGACAAGTAGCGGAAGCATACATGCTCAAGAGGGATCACCCGAAATTCAAAGGCAACTGAATTTCGGCAACCGGGGCATCGAAGTCGGAATGCCGCGAAAATCATCGAGTCAAAGTGTTTGGCCGTTTGCAGAAGAAGTCTGATGTAGAACAAGTAGCGGAAGCATACATGCTCAACAGGGATCACCCAAATTCAAAGGCAACTGAATTTCGGCAACCGGGGCATCGATTTCGGAATGCCGCGAACTCACCGAGTCAAAGCGTTTCGCCGTTTGCGGAAGAAGTCTGATGTAGGACAAGTAGCGGAAGCATACATGCTCAAGAGGGATCACCCGAAATGCAAAGGCAACTGAATTTCGGCAACCGTGGCATCGAAGTCGGAATGCCGCGAAACTAACCGAGTCAAAGCGTTTGGCCGTTTGCGGAAGAAGTCTGATGTAGGACAAGTAGCGGAAGCATACATGCTCAAGAGGGATCACCCGAAATTCAAAGGCAACGGAATTTCGGTAACCGGGGCATCGAAGTCGGAATGCCGCGAAAATCATCGAGTCAAAGTGTTTGGCCGTTTGCAGAAGAAGTCTGATGTAGGACAAGTAGCGGAAGCATACATGCTCAAGAGGGATCACCCGAAATTCAAAGGCAACTGAATTTCGGCAACCGGGGCATCGAAGTCGGAATGCCGCGAAACTCACCGAGTCAAAGCCTTTCTCCGTTTCAGGAAGAAGTATGATGTAGAACAAGTAGTGGAAGCATACATGCTCAACAGGGATCACCCAAATTCAAAGGCAACTGAATTTCGGCAACCGGGGCATCGAAGTCGGAATGCCGCGAAAATCATCGAGTCAAAGTGTTTGGCCGTTTGCAGAAGAAGTCTGATGTAGGACAAGTAGCGGAAGCATACATGCTCAAGAGGGATCACCCGAAATTCAAAGGCAACTGAATTTCGGCAACCGGGGCATCGAAGTCGGAATGCCGCGAAACTCACCGAGTCAAAGCCTTTCTCCGTTTCAGGAAGAAGTATGATGTAGAACAAGTAGTGGAAGCATACATGCTCAACAGGGATCACCCAAATTCAAAGGCAACTGAATTTCGGCAACCGGGGCATCGATTTCGGAATGCCGCGAACTCATCGAGTCAAAGCGTTTCGCCGTTTGCGGAAGAAGTATGATGTAGAACAAGTAGCGGGAGCATACATGCTCAAGAGGGATCTCCCAAAATTCAAAGCCAATTGAATTTCAGCAACCGTGGCATCGAAGTCGGAATGCCGAGAAACTCACTGTTTGAGGAAGAAGTATGATGTAGAACAAGTAGCGGAAGCATACATGCTCAAGTGGGATCACCCGAAATTCAAAGGCAACTGAATTTCAGCAACTGGGGCATCAAACTCGGAATAGCGCGAAACTCACATAGTCAAAGTGTTTCGCCGTTTGCGGAAGAAGTCTGATGTAGAACAAGTAGCGGAAGCATACATGCTCAAGAGGGATCACCCGAAATGCAAAGGAAACTGAATTTCGGCAACCGGGGCATCGAAGTCGGAATGCCGCGAAACTCACCGAGTCAAAGCGTTTGGCCGTTTGCGGAAGAAGTCTGATGTAGGACAAGTAGGGGAAGCATACATGCTCAAGAGGGATCACCCGAAATTCAAAGGCAACTGAATTTCGGCAACCGGGGCATCGAAGTCGGAATGCCGCGAAACTCACCAAGTCAAAGCGTTTCTCCGTTTGAGGAAGAAGTATGATTTAGAACAAGTATAGGAAGCAAACATGCTCAAGAGGGATCACCCGAAATTCAAAGGCAACTGAATTTCGGCATCCGGGGCATCGTAGTCGGAATGCCGCAAAAATCATCGAGTCAAAGTGTTTGGCCGTTTGCGGAAGAAGTCTGATGTAGGACAAGTAGCGGAAGCATACATGCTCAAGAGGGATCACCCGAAATTCAAAGGCAACGGAATTTCGGCAACCGGGGCATCGAAGGCGGAATGCCGCGAAAATCATCGAGTCAAAGTGTTTGGCCGTTTGCAGAAGAAGTCTGATGTAGGACAAGTAGCGGAAGCATACATGCTCAAGAGGGATCACCCGAAATTCAAAGGCAACTGAATTTCGGAAACCGGGGCATCGAAGTCGGAATGCCGTGAAACTCACCGAGTCAAAGCCTTTCTCCGTTTCAGGAAGAAGTATGATGTAGTACAAGTAGCGGAAGCATACATGCTCAAGAGGGATCACCCAAATTCAAAGGCAACTGAATTTCGGCAACCGGGGCATCGAATTCGGAATGCCGCGACACTCACCGAGTCAAAGCCTTTCTCCGTTTCAGGAAGAAGTATGATGTAGAACAAGTAGCGGAAGCATACATGCTCAACAGGGATCACCCAAATTCAAAGGCAACTGAATTTCGGCAACCGGGGCATCGATTTCGGAATGCCGCGAACTCACCGAGTCAAAGCGTTTCGCCGTTTGCGGAAGAAGTCTGATGTAGAACAAGTAGCGGAAGCATACATGCTCAAGAGGGATCTCCCAAAATTCAAAGCCAATTGAATTTCAGCAACCGTGGCATCGAAGTCGGAATGCCGCGAAACTCACTGTTTGAGGAAGAAGTATGATGTAGAACAAGTAGCGGAAGCATACATGCTCAAGTGGGATCACCCGAAATTCAAAGGCAACTGAATTTCAGCAACTGGGGCATCAAACTCGGAATAGCGCGAAACTCACATAGTCAAAGTGTTTCGCCGTTTGCGGAAGAAGTCTGATGTTGACCAAGTAGCGGAAGCATACATGCTCAAGAGGGATCACCCGAAATGCAAAGGAAACTGAATTTCGGCAACCGTGGCATCGAAGTCGGAATGCCGCGAAACTCACCGAGTCAAAGCGTTTGGCCGTTTGCGGAAGAAGTCTGATGTAGGACAAGTAGCGGAAGCATACATGCTCAAGAGGGATCACCCGAAATGCAAAGGCAACTGAATTTCGGCAACCGTGGCATCGAAGTCGGAATGCCGCGAAACTAACCGAGTCAAAGCGTTTGGCCGTTTGCGGAAGAAGTCTGATGTAGGACAAGTAGCGGAAGCATACATGCTCAAGAGGGATCACCCGAAATTCAAAGGCAACGGAATTTCGGCAACCGGGGCATCGAAGTCGGAATGCCGCGAAAATCATCGAGTCAAAGTGTTTGGCCGTTTGCAGAAGAAGTCTGATGTAGGACAAGTAGCGGAAGCATACATGCTCAAGAGGGATCACCCGAAATTCAAAGGCAACTGAATTTCGGCAACCGGGGCATCGAAGTCGGAATGCCGCGAAACTCACCGAGTCAAAGCCTTTCTCTCCGTTTCAGGAAGAAGTATGATGTAGAACAAGTAGCGGAAGCATACATGCTCAAGAGGGATCACCCAAATTCAAAGGCAACTG
>JAAWWB010000530.1:0-19882 GCA_018804465.1 Populus tomentosa | reverse complement strand
GAAACTCGTGAAAAAAAATTTATAGCGATCCAACGGTCGGATCTATTGTTATGGACCTTTTGAGCCGGTACTCTACTCATGTCGGTGTTAAGGCCCGACCGGACATCGTCGGAGTGCGGTACTGATTCCACGCTACTCCAAGTAAAACAGCTTCCGGAAACTCGTGAAAAAAATTTTAGAGCAATCCAACGGTCGGATCTATTGTTATGGACCTTTTGAGCCGGTACTCTGCTCATGTCGGTGTTAAGGCCAGACCGGTGATCGTCGGAGTGCGTTACTGATTCCACGCTACTCCAAGTAAAACAGCTTCCGGAAACTCGTAAAAAAAATTTTAGAGCGATCCAACGGTCGGATCTATTGTTATGGGAACTGGTTTGAGGCCGGTAGCTCGGTACTCTACTCGTGTCGGTGTTAAGCAGGCCCGACCGTAAATCATCGGAGTGCGGTAACTGAGTCCACACCGCAACTCAAAGTAAAACAGCTTCCGGAAACTCGTGGAAAAAAAATTTAGTAGCGATCCAACGGTCGGATCTATTGTTATGGACCTTTTGAGCCGGTACTCTAATCGTGGTCGGTGTTAAGGCCCGACGGACATCATAGGAGTGCGGTACTGATTCCAACGCACTCAAAATAAACAGCTTCCGAAACTCGTGAAAAAAATTTAGAGCGATCCAACAATCGGATCTATTGTTAGGACCTTTTACCCGGCACTCTAATCGTGTCCGTGGTAAGGTCCGACTGGCATCGTTGGTGGGTGGGTACTGATTCCAAGCATACTCCAAATAAAACAGCCTCCGGAAACTCGTGAAAAAAACTTTTATAGCGATCCAACGGTCGATCTACTGTTACGGACCTTTCGAACCGGTACTCTACTCATGGCGGTGTTAGGCCCGACCGGACATCGTCGGAGTGCGGTACTGATTCCACGCTACTCGAAGTAAAATAGCCTCGAAAACTCGTGAAAAAAATTTTAGAGCGATCCAACGATCGGATCTATAGTTAAGGACCTTTTTACTCGGCACTCTAGTCGTGTTAGTGGTAAGGTCCGACTGGGCATCGTTGGTTTGGGGTACTGATTCCAAGCTACTCCAAGTAAAACAGCCTCCGGAAACTCGTGAAAAAAATTTTAGAGCGATCCAACGGTCGGATCTATAGTTAAGGACCTTTTTACCCGGCACTCTAGTCGTGTGCCTCGAAAAGGTCCGACTGGGCATCGTTGGTGTGGGGTACTGATTCCAAGCTACTCCAAGTAAAACAGCCTCCGGAAACTCGTGAAAAAACTTTTATAGCGATCCAACGATCGGTTCTATTGTTATGGACCTTTTGAGCCGGTACTCTACTCATGTCGGTGTTAAGGCCCGACCGGACATCGTCGGAGTACGGTATTGATTCCACGCTACTCCAAGTAAAACAGCTTCCGGAAACTCGTGAAAAAAATTTTAGAGCGATCCAACGGTCGGATCTATTGTTATGGACCTTTTGATTTGGTACTCTACTCATGTCGGTGTTATGGCCCGACCGGACATCGTCGGAGTGCGGTACTGATTCCAAGCTACTCAAAGTAAAACAGCTTCCGGAAACTCGTGA
Source organism: Populus tomentosa (assembly GCA_018804465.1). NCBI lineage: Eukaryota > Viridiplantae > Streptophyta > Magnoliopsida > Malpighiales > Salicaceae > Populus > Populus tomentosa. The sequence goes on along the minus strand of JAAWWB010000530.1, from coordinate 18,295 downwards.
AAAAAGTTTTAGAGGGATCCAACGGTCGGATCTATAGTTAAGGACCTTTTTACCCGGCACTCTAGTCGTGTCAGTGCTAAGGTCCGACTGGGCATCGTTGGTGTGGGGTACAGATTCCAAGCTACTCAAAGTAATACAGACTCCGGAAAATCATGAAAAAAATTTTAGAGCGATCCAACGGTCGAATCTGTAGTTAAGGACCTTTTTACCCGGCACTCTAGTCGTGTCCCTAGAAAAGGTCCGACTGGGCATCGTGGGAGTGGGGTACTGATTCCAAGCTACTCCAAGTAAAACAGCTTCCGAAAACTCGTGAAAAAACTTTTATAGCGATCCAACGATCGGATCTATTGTTATGGACCTTTTGAGCCGGTACTCTACTCAAGTCGGTGTTAAGGCCCGACCGGTGATCGTCGGAGTGCGGTACTGATTCCACTCTACTCCAAGTAAAACAGCTTCCGGAAACTCGTGAAAAAAATTTTAGAGCGATCCAACGGTCGGATCTATTGTTATGGACCTTTTGAGCCGGTACTCTACTTATGTCCGTGTTAAGGCCAGACCGGTAATCGTCGGAGTGCGATACTGATTCCACGCTACTCCATGTAAAACAGCTTCCGGAAACTCGTGACAAAAGTTTTAGAGCGATCCAACGGTCGGATCTATTGTTATGGACTTTTTGAGCCGGTACTCTACTCGTGTCGGTGTTAAGGCCCGACCGGACATCATCGGAGTGCGGTACTGATTCCACGCAACTCAAAGTAAAACAGCTTCCGGAAACTCGTGAAAAAAAATTTAGAGCGATCCAACGGTCGGATCTATTGTTATGGACCTTTTGAGCCGGTACTCTACTCGTGTCGGTGTTAAGGCCCGACCGGACATCATAGGAGTGCGGTACTGATTCCACGCAACTCAAAATAAAACAGCTTCCGGAAACTCGTGAAAAAAAATTTAGAGCGATCCAACAATCGGATCTATTGTTATGGACCTTTTTACCCGGCACTCTAATCGTGTCCGTGGGAAGGTCCGACTGGCATCGTTGGTGGGGGGTACTGATTCCAAGCAACTCCAAATAAAACAGCCTCCGGAAACTCGTGAAAAAACTTTTAGAGCGATCCAACAATCGGATCTATTGTTATGGACCTTTTTACCCGGCACTCTAATCGTGTCCGTGGTAAGGTCCGACTGGCATCGTTGGTAGGGGGTACTGATTCCAAGCAACTCCAAATAAAACAGCCTCCGGAAACTCGTGAAAAAACTTTTATAGCGATCCAACGGTCGGATCTACTGTTACGGACCTTTCGAACCGGTACTCTACTCATGGCGGTGTTAAGGCCCGACCGGACATCGTCGGAGTGCGGTACTGATTCCACGCTACTCGAAGTAAAATAGCCTCCGAAAACTCGTGAAAAAAATTTTAGAGCGATCCAACGATCGGATCTATAGTTAAGGACCTTTTTACTCGGCACTCTAGTCGTGTTAGTGGTAAGGTCCGACTGGGCATCGTTGGTTTGGGGTACTGATTCCAAGCTACTCCAAGTAAAACAGCCTCCGGAAACTCGTGAAAAAAATTTTAGAGCGATCCAACGGTCGGATCTATAGTTAAGGACCTTTTTACCCGGCACTCTAGTCGTGTGCCTCGAAAAGGTCCGACTGGGCATCGTTGGTGTGGGGTACTGATTCCAAGCTACTCCAAGTAAAACAGCCTCCGGAAACTCGTGAAAAAACTTTTATAGCGATCCAACGATCGGTTCTATTGTTATGGACCTTTTGAGCCGGTACTCTACTCATGTCGGTGTTAAGGCCCGACCGGACATCTTCGGAGTGCGGTATTGATTCCACGCTACTCCAAGTAAAACAGCTTCCGGAAACTCGTGATAAAAATTTTATAGCGATCCAACGGTCGGATCTATTGTTACGGACCTTTAGAGCCGGTACTCTACTCATGTCGGTGTTAAGGCCCGACCGGACATCGTCGGAGTACGGTATTGATTCCACGCTACTCCAAGTAAAACAGCTTCCGGAAACTCGTGAAAAAACTTTTATAGCGATCCAACGGTCGGATCTACTGTTACGGACCTTTCGAACCGGTACTCTACTCATGGCGGTGTTAAGGCCCGACCGGACATCGTCGGAGTGCGGTACTGATTCCAAGCTACTCGAAGTAAAATAGCCTCCGAAAACTCGTGAAAAAAATTTTAGAGCGATCCAACGATCGGATCTATAGTTAAGGACCTTTTTACTCGGCACTCTAGTCGTGTTAGTGGTAAGGTCCGACTGGGCATCGTTGGTTTGGGGTACTGATTCCAAGCTACTCCAAGTAAAACAGCCTCCGGAAACTCGTGAAAAAAATTTTAGAGCGATCCAACGGTCGGATCTATAGTTAAGGACCTTTTTACCCGGCACTCTAGTCGTGTGCCTCGAAAAGGTCCGACTGGGCATCGTTGGTGTGGGGTACTGATTCCAAGCTACTCCAAGTAAAACAGCCTCCGGAAACTCGTGAAAAAACTTTTATAGCGATCCAACGATCGGTTCTATTGTTATGGACCTTTTGAGCCGGTACTCGATTCGTGTCCGTGGTAAGGTCCGAATAGGCATCGTTGGTGTGGGGTACTGATTCCAAGCTACTCCAAGTAAAACAGCCTCCGGAAACTCGTGAAAAAACTTTTATAGCGATCCAACGGTCGGATCTATTGTTACGGACCTTTAGAGCCGGTACTCTACTCATGTCGGTGTTAAGGCCCGACCGGACATCGTCGGAGTACGGTATTGATTCCACGCTACTCCAAGTAAAACAGCTTCCGGAAACTCGTGAAAAAAATTTTAGAGCGATCCAACGGTCGGATCTATTGTTATGGACCTTTTGATTTGGTACTCTACTCATGTCGGTGTTATGGCCCGACCGGACATCGTCGGAGTGCGGTACTGATTCCAAGCTACTCAAAGTAAAACAGCTTCCGGAAAGTCGTGAAAAAAGTTTTAGAGGGATCCAACGGTCGGATCTATAGTTAAGGACCTTTTTACTCGGCACTCTAGTCGTGTTAGTGGTAAGGTCCGACTGGGCATCGTTGGTTTGGGGTACTGATTCCAAGCTACTCCAAGTAAAACAGCCTCCGGAAACTCGTGAAAAAAATTTTAGAGCGATCCAACGGTCGGATCTATAGTTAAGGACCTTTTTACCCGGCACTCTAGTCGTGTGCCTCGAAAAGGTCCGACTGGGCATCGTTGGTGTGGGGTACTGATTCCAAGCTACTCCAAGTAAAACAGCCTCCGGAAACTCATGAAAAAACTTTTATAGCGATCCAACGATCGGTTCTATTGTTATGGACCTTTTGAGCCGGTACTCTACTCATGTCGGTGTTAAGGCCCGACCGGACATCTTCGGAGTGCGGTAGTGATTCCACGCTACTCCAAGTAAAACAGCTTCCGGAAACTCGTGAAAAAAATTTTAGAGCGATCCAACGGTCGGATCTATTGTTATGGACCTTTTGAGCCGGTACTCTTCTTATGTCCGGGTTAAGGCCAGACCGGAAATCGTCGGAGTGCGGTACTGATTCCACGCTACTCCAAGTAAAACAGCTTCTGGAAACTCGTGAAAAAAATTTTAGAGCGATCCAACGGTCGGATCTATTGTTATGGACCTTTTGAGCCGGTACTCGAGTCGTGTCCGTGGTAAGGTCCGACTAGGCATCGTTGGTGTGGGGTACTGATTCCAAGCTACTCCAAGTAAAACAGCCTCCGGAAACTCGTGAAAAAACTTTTATAGCGATCCAACGGTCGGATCTATTGTTACGGACCTTTAGAGCCGGTACTCTACTCATGTCGGTGTTAAGGCCCGACCGGACATCGTCGGAGTGCGGTATTGATTCCACGCTACTCCAAGTAAAACAGCTTCCGGAAACTCGTGAAAAAAATTTTAGAGCGATCCAACGGTCGGATCTATTGTTATGGACCTTTTGAGCCGGTACTCTACTTATGTCCGTGTTAAGGCCAGACCGGAAATCGTCGGAGTGCGGTACTGATTCCACGCTACTCCATGTAAAACAGCTTCCGGAAACTCGTGAAAAAAAATTTTAGAGCGATCCAACGGTCGGATCTACTATTATGGAGCTTTTGAGCCAGTACTCTACTCATGGCGGTGTTAAGGCCCGACCGGACATCGTCGGAGTGCGGTACTGATTCCACGCTAGTCCAAGAAAAACAGCTTCTGGAAACTCGTGAAAAAAATTTTAGAGCGATCCAACGGTCGGATCTATTGTTATGGACCTTTTGAGCCGGTACTCGAGTCGTGTCCGTGGTAAGGTCCGACTAGGCATCGTTGCTGTGGGGTACTGATTCCAAGCTACTCCAAGTAAAACAGCCTCCGGAAACTCGTGAAAAAACTTTTATAGCGATCCAACGGTCGGATCTATTGTTACGGACCTTTAGAGCCGGTACTCTACTCATGTCGGTGTTAAGGCCCGACCGGACATCGTCGGAGTGCGGTACTGATTCCAAGCTACTCAAAGTAAAACAGCTTCCGGAAACTCGTGAAAAAAGTTTTAGAGGGATCCAACGGTCGGATCTATAGTTAAGGACCTTTTTACCCGGCACTCTAGTCGTGTCAGTGCTAAGGTCCGACTGGGCATCGTTGGTGTGGGGTACAGATTCCAAGCTACTCCAAGTAATACAGACTCCGGAAAATCGTGAAAAAAATTTTAGAGCGATCCAACGGTCGAATCTGTAGTTAAGGACCTTTTTACCCGGCACTCTAGTCGTGTCCCTAGAAAAGGTCCGACTGGGCATCGTGGGAGTGGGGTACTGATTCCAAGCTACTCCAAGTAAAACAGCTTCCGAAAACTCGTGAAAAAACTTTTATAGCGATCCAACGATCGGATCTATTGTTATGGACCTTTTGAGCCGGTACTCTACTCAAGTCGGTGTTAAGGCCCGACCGGTGATCGTCGGAGTGCGGTACTGATTCCACGCTACTCCAAGTAAAACAGCTTCCGGAAACTCGTGAAAAAAATTTTAGAGCGATCCAACGGTCGGATCTATTGTTATGGACCTTTTGAGCCGGTACTCTACTTATGTCCGTGTTAAGGCCAGACCGGAAATCGTCGGAGTTCGGTACTGATTCCTCGCTACTCCATGTAAAACAGCTTCCGGAAACTCGTGACAAAAGTTTTAGAGCGATCCAACGGTAGGATCTATTGTTATGGACTTTTTGAGCCGGTACTCTACTCGTGTCGGTGTTAAGGCCCGACCGGACATCATCGGAGTGCGGTACTGATTCCACGCAACTCAAAGTAAAATAGCTTCCGGAAACTCGTGAAAAAAAATTTAGAGCGATCCAACGGTCGGATCTATTGTTATGGACCTTTTGAGCCGGTACTCTAATCGTGTCGGTGTTAAGGCCCGACCGGACATCATAGGAGTGCGGTACTGATTCCACGCAACTCAAAATAAAACAGCTTCCGGAAACTCGTGAAAAAAAATTTAGAGCGATCCAACAATCGGATCTATTGTTATGGACCTTTTTACCCGGCACTCTAATCGTGTCCGTGGTAAGGTCCGACTGGCATCGTTGGTGGGGGGTACTGATTCCAAGCAACTCCAAATAAAACAGCCTCCGGAAACTCGTGAAAAAACTTTTATAGCGATCCAACGGTCGGATCTACTGTTACGGACCTTTCGAACCGGTACTCTACTCATGGCGGTGTTAAGGCCCGACCGGACATCGTCGGAGTGCGGTACTGATTCCACGCTACTCGAAGTAAAATAGCCTCCGAAAACTCGTGAAAAAAATTTTAGAGCGATCCAACGATCGGATCTATAGTTAAGGACCTTTTTACTCGGCACTCTAGTCGTGTTAGTGGTAAGGTCCGACTGGGCATCGTTGGTTTGGGGTACTGATTCCAAGCTACTCCAAGTAAAACAGCCTCCGGAAACTCGTGAAAAAAATTTTAGAGCGATCCAACGGTCGGATCTATAGTTAAGGACCTTTTTACCCGGCACTCTAGTCGTGTGCCTCGAAAAGGTCCGACTGGGCATCGTTGGTGTGGGGTACTGATTCCAAGCTACTCCAAGTAAAACAGCCTCCGGAAACTCGTGAAAAAACTTTTATAGCGATCCAACGATCGGTTCTATTGTTATGGACCTTTTGAGCCGGTACTCTACTCATGTCGGTGTTAAGGCCCGACCGGACATCTTCGGAGTGCGGTAGTGATTCCACGCTACTCCAAGTAAAACGGCTTCCGGAAACTCGTGAAAAAAATTTTAGAGCGATCCAACGGTCGGATCTATTGTTATGGACCTTTTGAGCCGGTACTCTTCTGATGTCCGGGTTAAGGCCAGACCGGAAATCGTCGGAGTGCGGTACTGATTCCACGCTACTCCAAGTAAAACAGCTTCGGGAAACTCGTGAAAAAAATTTTAGAGCGATCCAACGGTCGAATCTATTGTTATGGACCTTTTGAGCCGGTACTCGAGTCGTGTCCGTGGTAAGGTCCGACTAGGCATCGTTGGTGTGGGGTACTGATTCCAAGCTACTCCAAGTAAAACAGCCTCCGGAAACTCGTGAAAAAACTTTTATAGCGATCCAACGGTCGGATCTATTGTTACGGACCTTTAGAGCCGGTACTCTACTCATGTCGGTGTTAAGGCCCGACCGGACATCGTCGGAGTACGGTATTGATTCCACGCTACTCCAAGTAAAACAGCTTCCGGAAACTCGTGAAAAAAATTTTAGAGCGATCCAACGGTCGGATCTATTGTTATGGACCTTTTGAGCCGGTACTCGAGTCGTGTCCGTGGTAAGGTCCGACTAGGCATCGTTGGTGTGGGGTACTGATTCCAAGCTACTCCAAGTAAAACAGCCTCCGGAAACTCGTGAAAAAACTTTTATAGCGATCCAACGGTCGGATCTATTGTTACGGACCTTTAGAGCCGGTACTCTACTCATGTCGGTGTTAAGGCCCGACCGGACATCGTCGGAGTACGGTATTGATTCCACGCTACTCCAAGTAAAACAGCTTCCGGAAACTCGTGAAAAAAATTTTAGAGCGATCCAACGGTCGGATCTATTGTTATGGACCTTTTGAGCCGGTACTCTACTTATGTCCGTGTTAAGGCCAGACCGGAAATCGTCGGAGTGCGGTACTGATTCCTCGCTACTCCATGTAAAACAGCTTCCGGAAACTCGTGACAAAAGTTTTAGAGCGATCCAACGGTCGGATCTATTGTTATGGACTTTTGAGCCGGTACTCTACTCGTGTCGGTGTTAAGGCCCGACCGGACATCATCGGAGTGCGGTACTGATTCCACGCAACTCAAAGTAAAACAGCTTCCGGAAACTCGTGAAAAAAAATTTAGAGCGATCCAACGGTCGGATCTATTGTTATGGACCTTTTGAGCCGGTACTCTACTCGTGTCGGTGTTAAGGCCCGACCGGACATCATCGGAGTGCGGTACTGATTCCACGCAACTCAAAGTAAAACAGCTTCCGGAAACTCGTGAAAAAAAATTTAGAGCGATCCAACAATCGGATCTATTGTTATGGACCTTTTTACCCGGCACTCTAATCGTGTCCGTGGGAAGGTCCGACTGGCATCGTTGGTGGGGGGTACTGATTCCAAGCAACTCCAAATAAAACAGCCTCCGGAAACTCGTGAAAAAACTTTTAGAGCGATCCAACAATCGGATCTATTGTTATGGACCTTTTTACCCGGCACTCTAATCGTGTCCGTGGTAAGGTCCGACTGGCATCGTTGGTGGGGGGTACTGATTCCAAGCAACTCCAAATAAAACAGCCTCCGGAAACTCGTGAAAAAACTTTTATAGCGATCCAACGGTCGGATCTACTGTTACGGACCTTTCGAACCGGTACTCTACTCATGGCGGTGTTAAGGCCCGACCGGACATCGTCGGAGTGCGGTACTGATTCCACGCTACTCGAAGTAAAATAGCCTCCGAAAACTCGTGAAAAAAATTTTAGAGCGATCCAACGATCGGATCTATAGTTAAGGACCTTTTTACTCGGCACTCTAGTCGTGTTAGTGGTAAGGTCCGACTGGGCATCGTTGGTTTGGGGTACTGATTCCAAGCTACTCCAAGTAAAACAGCCTCCGGAAACTCGTGAAAAAAATTTTAGAGCGATCCAACGGTCGGATCTATAGTTAAGGACCTTTTTACCCGGCACTCTAGTCGTGTGCCTCGAAAAGGTCCGACTGGGCATCGTTGGTGTGGGGTACTGATTCCAAGCTACTCCAAGTAAAACAGCCTCCGGAAACTCGTGAAAAAACTTTTATAGCGATCCAACGATCGGTTCTATTGTTATGGACCTTTTGAGCCGGTACTCTACTCATGTCGGTGTTAAGGCCCGACCGGACATCTTCGGAGTGCGGTATTGATTCCACGCTACTCCAAGTAAAACAGCTTCCGGAAACTCGTGATAAAAATTTTATAGCGATCCAACGGTCGGATCTATTGTTACGGACCTTTAGAGCCGGTACTCTACTCATGTCGGTGTTAAGGCCCGACCGGACATCGTCGGAGTACGGTATTGATTCCACGCTACTCCAAGTAAAACAGCTTCCGGAAACTCGTGAAAAAAATTTTAGAGCGATCCAACGGTCGGATCTATTGTTATGGACCTTTTGATTTGGTACTCTACTCATGTCGGTGTTATGGCCCGACCGGACATCGTCGGAGTGCGGTACTGATTCCAAGCTACTCAAAGTAAAACAGCTTCCGGAAAGTCGTGAAAAAAGTTTTAGAGGGATCCAACGGTCGGATCTATAGTTAAGGACCTTTTTACTCGGCACTCTAGTCGTGTTAGTGGTAAGGTCCGACTGGGCATCGTTGGTTTGGGGTACTGATTCCAAGCTACTCCAAGTAAAACAGCCTCCGGAAACTCGTGAAAAAAATTTTAGAGCGATCCAACGGTCGGATCTATAGTTAAGGACCTTTTTACCCGGCACTCTAGTCGTGTCCGTGGTAAGGTCCGACTGGGCATCGTTGGTGTGGGGTACTGATTCCAAGCTACTCCAAGTAAAACAGCCTCCGGAAACTCGTGAAAAAACTTTTATAGCGATCCAACGATCGGTTCTATTGTTATGGACCTTTTGAGCCGGTACTCTACTCATGTCGGTGTTAAGGCCCGACCGGACATCTTCGGAGTGCGGTAGTGATTCCACGCTACTCCAAGTAAAACAGCTTCCGGAAACTCGTGAAAAAAATTTTAGAGCGATCCAACGGTCGGATCTATTGTTATGGACCTTTTGAGCCGGTACTCTTCTTATGTCCGGGTTAAGGCCAGACCGGAAATCGTCGGAGTGCGGTACTGATTCCACGCTACTCCAAGTAAAACAGCTTCTGGAAACTCGTGAAAAAATTTTAGAGCGATCCAACGGTCGATCTATTGTTATGGACCTTTTGAGCCGGTACTCGAGTCGTGTCCGTGGTAAGGTCCGACTAGGCATCGTTGGTGTGGGGTACTGATTCCAAGCTACTCCAAGTAAAACAGCCTCCGGAAACTCGTGAAAAAACTTTTATAGCGATCCAACGGTCGGATCTATTGTTACGGACCTTTAGAGCCGGTACTCTACTCATGTCGGTGTTAAGGCCCGACCGGACATCGTCGGAGTACGGTATTGATTCCACGCTACTCCAAGTAAAACAGCTTCCGGAAACTCGTGAAAAAAATTTTAGAGCGATCCAACGGTCGGATCTATTGTTATGGACCTTTTGAGCCGGTACTCGAGTCGTGTCCGTGGTAAGGTCCGACTAGGCATCGTTGGTGTGGGGTACTGATTCCAAGCTACTCCAAGTAAAACAGCCTCCGGAAACTCGTGAAAAAACTTTTATAGCGATCCAACGGTCGGATCTATTGTTACGGACCTTTAGAGCCGGTACTCTACTCATGTCGGTGTTAAGGCCCGACCGGACATCGTCGGAGTACGGTATTGATTCCACGCTACTCCAAGTAAAACAGCTTCCGGAAACTCGTGAAAAAAATTTTAGAGCGATCCAACGGTCGGATCTATTGTTATGGACCTTTTGAGCCGGTACTCTACTTATGTCCGTGTTAAGGCCAGACCGGAAATCATCGGAGTGCGGTACTGATTCCTCGCTACTCCATGTAAAACAGCTTCCGGAAACTCGTGACAAAAGTTTTAGAGCGATCCAACGGTAGGATCTATTGTTATGGACTTTTTGAGCCGGTACTCTACTCGTGTCGGTGTTAAGGCCCGACCGGACATCATCGGAGTGCGGTACTGATTCCACGCAACTCAAAGTAAAACAGCTTCCGGAAACTCGTGAAAAAAAATTTAGAGCGATCCAACGGTCGGATCTATTGTTATGGACCTTTTGAGCCGGTACTCTACTCGTGTCGGTGTTAAGGCCCGACCGGACATCATCGGAGTGCGGTACTGATTCCACGCAACTCAAAGTAAAACAGCTTCCGGAAACTCGTGAAAAAAAATTTAGAGCGATCCAACAATCGGATCTATTGTTATGGACCTTTTTACCCGGCACTCTAATCGTGTCCGTGGGAAGGTCCGACTGGCATCGTTGGTGGGGGGTACTGATTCCAAGCAACTCCAAATAAAACAGCCTCCGGAAACTCGTGAAAAAACTTTTAGAGCGATCCAACAATCGGATCTATTGTTATGGACCTTTTTACCCGGCACTCTAATCGTGTCCGTGGTAAGGTCCGACTGGCATCGTTGGTGGGGGTACTGATTCCAAGCAACTCCAAATAAAACAGCCTCCGGAAACTCGTGAAAAAACTTTTATAGCGATCCAACGGTCGGATCTACTGTTACGGACCTTTCGAACCGGTACTCTACTCATGGCGGTGTTAAGGCCCGACCGGACATCGTCGGAGTGCGGTACTGATTCCACGCTACTCGAAGTAAAATAGCCTCCGAAAACTCGTGAAAAAAATTTTAGAGCGATCCAACGATCGGATCTATAGTTAAGGACCTTTTTACTCGGCACTCTAGTCGTGTTAGTGGTAAGGTCCGACTGGGCATCGTTGGTTTGGGGTACTGATTCCAAGCTACTCCAAGTAAAACAGCCTCCGGAAACTCGTGAAAAAAATTTTAGAGCGATCCAACGGTCGGATCTATAGTTAAGGACCTTTTTACCCGGCACTCTAGTCGTGTGCCTCGAAAAGGTCCGACTGGGCATCGTTGGTGTGGGGTACTGATTCCAAGCTACTCCAAGTAAAACAGCCTCCGGAAACTCGTGAAAAAACTTTTATAGCGATCCAACGATCGGTTCTATTGTTATGGACCTTTTGAGCCGGTACTCTACTCATGTCGGTGTAAGGCCCGACCGGACATCGTCGGGAGTACGGTATTGATTCCACGGCTACTCCAAGTAAAACAGCTTCCGGAACTCGTGAAAAAAATTTTAGAGCGATCCAACGGTCGGATCTATTGTTATGGACCTTTTGAGCGGTATCGAGTCGTGTCCGTGGTAAGGTCGACTAGGCATCGTTGGTGTGGGGTACTGATTCCAAGCTACTCCAAGTAAAAACAGCCTCCGGAAACTCGTGAAAAAACTTTTATAGCGATCCAACGGTCGGATCTATTGTTACGGACCTTTAGAGCCGGTACCTACTCATGTCGGTGTTAAGGCCCGACCGGACATCGTCGGAGTACGGTATGATTCCACGCTACTCCAGTAAAACAGCTTCCGGAAAACTCGTGAAAAAAATTTTAGAGCGATCCAACGGTCGGATCTATTGTTATGGACCTTTGAGCCGGTACTCTACTTATGTCCGTGTTAAGGCCAGACCGGAAATCATCGGAGTGCGGTACTGATTCCTCGCTACTCCATGTAAAACAGCTTCCGGAAACTCGTGACAAAAGTTTTAGAGCGATCCAACGGTAGGATCTATTGTTATGGACTTTTTGAGCCGGTACTCTACTCGTGTCGGTGTTAAGGCCCGACCGGACATCATCGGAGTGCGGTACTGATTCCACGCAACTCAAAGTAAAACAGCTTCCGGAAACTCGTGAAAAAAAATTTAGAGCGATCCAACGGTCGGATCTATTGTTATGGACCTTTTGAGCCGGTACTCTACTCGTGTCGGTGTTAAGGCCCGACCGGACATCATCGGAGTGCGGTACTGATTCCACGCAACTCAAAGTAAAACAGCTTCCGGAAACTCGTGAAAAAAAATTTAGAGCGATCCAACGGTCGGATCTATTGTTATGGACCTTTTTACCCGGCACTCTAATCGTGTCCGTGGTAAGGTCCGACTGGCATCGTTGGTGGGGGGTACTGATTCCAAGCTACTCCAAATAAAACAGCCTCCGGAAACTCGTGAAAAAACTTTTAGAGCGATCCAACAGTCGGATCTATTGTTATGGACCTTTTTACCCGGCACTCTAATCGTGTCCGTGGTAAGGTCCGACTGGCATCGTTGGTGGGGGGTACTGATTCCAAGCTACTCCAAATAAAACAGCCTCCGGAAACTCGTGAAAAAACTTTTATAGCGATCCAACGGTCGGATCTACTGTTACGGACCTTTCGAACCGGTACTCTACTCATGGCGGTGTTAAGGCCCGACCGGACATCGTCGGAGTGCGGTACTGATTCCACGCTACTCGAAGTAAAATAGCCTCCGAAAACTCGTGAAAAAAATTTTAGAGCGATCCAACGATCGGATCTATAGTTAAGGACCTTTTTACTCGGCACTCTAGTCGTGTTAGTGGTAAGGTCCGACTGGGCATCGTTGGTTTGGGGTACTGATTCCAAGCTACTCCAAGTAAAACAGCCTCCGGAAACTCGTGAAAAAAATTTTAGAGCGATCCAACGGTCGGATCTATAGTTAAGGACCTTTTTACCCGGCACTCTAGTCGTGTGCCTCGAAAAGGTCCGACTGGGCATCGTTGGTGTGGGGTACTGATTCCAAGCTACTCCAAGTAAAACAGCCTCCGGAAACTCGTGAAAAAACTTTTATAGCGATCCAACGGTCGGATCTATTGTTATGGACCTTTTGAGCCGGTACTCTACTCATGTCGGTGTTAAGGCCCGACCGGACATCGTCGGAGTGCGGTACTGATTCCACGCTACTCCAAGTAAAACAGCTTCCGGAAACTCGTGAAAAAAATTTTATAGCGATCCAACGGTCGGATCTATTGTTACGGACCTTTAGAGCCGGTACTCTACTCATGTCGGTGTTTAAGGCCCGACCGGACATCGTCGGAGTACGTATTGATTCCACGCTACTCCAAGTAAAACAGCTTCCGGAAACTCGTGAAAAAAATTTTAGAGCGATCCAACGGTCGGATCTATTGTTATGGACCTTTTGATTTGGTACTCTACTCATGTCGGTGTTATGGCCCGACCGGACATCGTCGGAGTGCGGTACTGATTCCAAGCTACTCAAAGTAAAACAGCTTCCGGAAAGTCGTGAAAAAAGTTTTAGAGGGATCCAACGGTCGGATCTATAGTTAAGGACCTTTTTACTCGGCACTCTAGTCGTGTTAGTGGTAAGGTCCGACTGGGCATCGTTGGTTTGGGGTACTGATTCCAAGCTACTCCAAGTAAACAGCCTCCGGAAACTCGTGAAAAAATTTTAGAGCGATCCAACGGTCGGATCTATAGTTAAGGACCTTTTTACCCGGCACCCTAGTCGTGTGCCTCGAAAAGGTCCGACTGGGCATCGTTGGTGTGGGGTACTGATTCCAAGCTACTCCAAGTAAACAGCCTCCGGAAAACTCGTGAAAAAACTTTTATAGCGATCCAACGATCGGTTCTATTGTTATGGACCTTTTGAGCCGGTACTCGATTCGTGTCCGTGGTAAGGTCCGAATAGGCATCGTTGGTGTGGGGTACTGATTCCAAGCTACTCCAAGTAAAACAGCCTCCGGAAACTCGTGAAAAAACTTTTATAGCGATCCAACGGTCGGATCTATTGTTACGGACCTTTAGAGCCGGTACTCTACTCAAGTCGGTGTTAAGGCCCGACCGGACATCGTCGGAGTACGGTATTGATTCCACGCTACTCCAAGTAAAACAGCTTCCGGAAACTCGTGAAAAAAATTTTAGAGCGATCCAACGGTCGGATCTATTGTTATGGACCTTTTGATTTGGTACTCTACTCATGTCGGTGTTATGGCCCGACCGGACATCGTCGGAGTGCGGTACTGATTCCAAGCTACTGAAAGTAAAACAGCTTCCGGAAAGTCGTGAAAAAAGTTTTAGAGGGATCCAACGGTCGGATCTATAGTTAAGGACCTTTTTACTCGGCACTCTAGTCGTGTTAGTGGTAAGGTCCGACTGGGCATCGTTGGTTTGGGGTACTGATTCCAAGCTACTCCAAGTAAAACAGCCTCCGGAAACTCGTGAAAAAAATTTTAGAGCGATCCAACGGTCGGATCTATAGTTAAGGACCTTTTTACCCGGCACTCTAGTCGTGTGCCTCGAAAAGGTCCGACTGGGCATCGTTGGTGTGGGGTACTGATTCCAAGCTACTCCAAGTAAAACAGCCTCCTGAAACTCATGAAAAACTTTTATAGCGATCCAACGATCGGTTCTATTGTTATGGACCTTTTGAGCCGGTACTCTACTCATGTCGGTGTTAAGGCCCGACCGGACATCTTCGGAGTGCGGTAGTGATTCCACGCTACTCCAAGTAAAACAGCTTCCGGAAACTCGTGAAAAAAATTTTAGAGCGATCCAACGGTCGGATCTATTGTTATGGACCTTTTGAGCCGGTACTCTTCTTATGTCCGGGTTAAGGCCAGACCGGAAATCGTCGGAGTGCGGTACTGATTCCACGCTACTCCAAGTAAAACAGCTTCTGGAAACTCGTGAAAAAAATTTTAGAGCGATCCAACGGTCGGATCTATTGTTATGGACCTTTTGAGCCGGTACTCGAGTCGTGTCCGTGGTAAGGTCCGACTAGGCATCGTTGGTGTGGGGTACTGATTCCAAGCTACTCCAAGTAAAACAGCCTCCGGAAACTCGTGAAAAAACTTTTATAGCGATCCAACGGTCGGATCTATTGTTACGGACCTTTAGAGCCGGTACTCTACTCATGTCGGTGTTAAGGCCCGACCGGACATCGTCGGAGTGCGGTATTGATTCCACGCTACTCCAAGTAAAACAGCTTCCGGAAACTCGTGAAAAAAATTTTAGAGCGATCCAACGGTCGGATCTATTGTTATGGACCTTTTGAGCCGGTACTCTACTTATGTCCGTGTTAAGGCCAGACCGGAAATCGTCGGAGTGCGGTACTGATTCCACGCTACTCCATGTAAAACAGCTTCCGGAAACTCGTGAAAAAAATTTTAGAGCGATCCAACGGTCGGATCTACTATTATGGAGCTTTTGAGCCAGTACTCTACTCATGGCGGTGTTAAGGCCCGACCGGACATCGTCGGAGTGCGGTACTGATTCCACGCTAGTCCAAGAAAAACAGCTTCTGGAAACTCGTGAAAAAAATTTTAGAGCGATCCAACGGTCGGATCTATTGTTATGGACCTTTTGAGCCGGTACTCGAGTCGTGTCCGTGGTAAGGTCCGACTAGGCATCGTTGGTGTGGGGTACTGATTCCAAGCTACTCCAAGTAAAACAGCCTCCGGAAACTCGTGAAAAAACTTTTATAGCGATCCAACGGTCGGATCTATTGTTACGGACCTTTTGAGCCGGTACTCTACTCATGTCGGTGTTAAGGCCCGACCGGACATCGTCGGAGTGCGGTACTGATTCCAAGCTACTCAAAGTAAAACAGCTTCCGGAAACTCGTGAAAAAAGTTTTAGAGGGATCCAACGGTCGGATCTATAGTTAAGGACCTTTTTACCCGGCACTCTAGTCGTGTCAGTGCTAAGGTCCGACTGGGCATCGTTGGTGTGGGGTACAGATTCCAAGCTACTCCAAGTAATACAGACTCCGGAAACTCGTGAAAAAAATTTTAGAGCGATCCAACGGTCGGATCTGTAGTTAAGGACCTTTTTACCCGGCACTCTAGTCGTGTCCCTAGAAAAGGTCCGACTGGGCATCGTGGGAGTGGGGTACTGATTCCAAGCTACTCCAAGTAAAACAGCTTCCGAAAACTCGTGAAAAAACTTTTATAGCGATCCAACGATCGGATCTATTGTTATGGACCTTTTGAGCCGGTACTCTACTCAAGTCGGTGTTAAGGCCCGACCGGTGATCGTCGGAGTGCGGTACTGATTCCACGCTACTCCAAGTAAAACAGCTTCCGGAAACTCGTGAAAAAAATTTTAGAGCGATCCAACGGTCGGATCTATTGTTATGGACCTTTGAGCCGGTACTCTACTTATGTCCGTGTTAAGGCCCGGACCGGAAATCGTCGGAGTGCGGTACTGATTCCTCGCCTTACTCCAATGTAAAACAGCCTTCCGGAAAACTCGTGACAAAATTTTAAGCGATACCAACGGTTCGGATCTATTAGTTAATGACCTTTTTAGCCCGGTACTCTCTTTTTTTTACTCGGTGCCTGTGTAAAGGTCCCGACCTTGGACATCCGTCGGATGTGGGGTACTTGATCCACGCTACTCCAAGTAAAACTAGCCTTCCGGAACTCGTTGAAAAAACTTTTATAGCGATCCAACGGTCGGATCTATTGTTATGGACCTTTTAGAGCCGGTACTCTAAGTCAGTGTCGGTGTTACTGGCCCGAACGGACATCGTCGGAGATGCGTTACTGATTCCACGCTAACTCCAAGTAAAACAGCCTTCCGGAAACTCGTGAAAAAAAATTAGAGCGATCCAACGGTACGGATCTATAATGTAATGGACCCTTTTTACCCGGCACTCTAATCGTGTCCGTGGCTAAGGTCGACTGGCATCGTTGGTGGGGGGTACTGATTCCAAGCACCTCCAAATAAAACGCCTCCGGGAAACTCGTTGTGACAAAACTTTTTATAGCGATCCAGACGGTCGGATCTACTGTTACGGACATTTCGAACCGGTACATCTACTCATGGCGGTGTTTGAAGGCCCGACCCTGGACATCGTCGGAGTGCGGTACTGATTCAACGCTACTCGAAGGTAAAAATAGCCTCCGAAAAATCCGTGAAAAAACTTTTAGAGAACCGATTCCAACGATCGGCTCTATAGTTAAGGACATTTTTATGGCACTCTAGTCTGTTATGGTAAGGTCGACTGGGCATCGTTGGTTTTGGGGTACTGATTCCAAGCTACTCCAAAGTAAAACAGCCTCGGAAACTCGTGAAAAAAATTTTAGAGATCTCCAACTGTCGGATCTATAGTTAAGGACCTTTTTACCCGGGGCAATCTAGTGTGTGCCTCGAAAAAGGTACGACTGGGCATCGTTGGTGTGGGGTACTGATTCCAAGCTACTCCAAGTAAAACAGCCTCCGGAAAACTCGTGAAAAAACTTTTATAGCGATCCAACGATCGGTTCTATTGTTATGGACCTTTTGAGCCGGTACTCTACTCATGTCGGTGTTAAGGCCCGACCGGACATCTTCGGAGTGCGGTAGTGATTCCACGCTACTCCAAGTAAAACAGGCTTCGGAACTCGTTGAAAAAAATTTTAGAGCGATCCAACGGTCGGATCTATTGTTATGGACCTTTTGAGCCGGTACTCTTCTGATGTCAGGGTAAGGCCCAGGACCGGAAATCGTCGGAGTGCGGTACTGATTCCACGCTACTCCAAGTAAACAGCTCGGGAAACTCGTGAAAAAAATTTTAGAGCGATCCAACGGCGAATCTATTGTTATGGACCTTTTGAGCCGGTACTCGAGTCGTGTCCGTGGTAAGGTCCGACTAGGCATCGTTTGGTGGGGGTACTGATTCCAAGCTACTCCAAGTAAAACAGCCTCCGGAAACTCGTGAAAAAACTTTTATAGCGATCCAACGGTCGGATCTATTGTTCGGACCTTTGAGCGGTACTCTACTCATGTCGGTGTTAAGGCCCGACGGACATCGTCGGAGTGCGGTACTTGATTCCACGCTACTCCAAGTAAAACAGCTTCCGGAAACTCGTGAAAAAATTTTAGAGCGATCCAACGGTCGGATCTATTGTTATGGACCTTTTGAGCCGGTACTCTACTCATGTCGGTGTTAAGGCCCGACCGGACATCGTCGGAGTGCGTACTGATTCCAAGCTACTCAAAGTAAAACAGCTCCGGAAACTCGTGAAAAAAAATTTAGAGCGATCC
This sequence comes from Populus tomentosa, assembly GCA_018804465.1. Lineage (NCBI taxonomy): Eukaryota > Viridiplantae > Streptophyta > Magnoliopsida > Malpighiales > Salicaceae > Populus > Populus tomentosa. Next base: position 145 of record JAAWWB010000530.1, on the reverse strand, counting down.
AACGGTCGGATCTATAGTTAAGGACCTTTTACACCCGGCACTCTAGTCGTGTCCGTGCTAAGGTCCGACTGGGCATCGTTGGTGTGGGGTACTGATTCCAAGCTACTCAAAGTAAAACAGCTCCGGAAACTCGTGAAAAACTTTT